>JAXIVJ010003936.1:82500-88358 GCA_036785665.1 Chirona hameri | reverse complement strand
CCATTTTCCAAATTTGTATAAGCAATGAGAAATTGTGTCATGCCGCGAAGCGGCGCGAAAATTCTCCACTTTTTGACTGGATAGCTAAACTTTGACTGCTGCAAAGGCACTATTTTCCCCGATAAATTGTTTACTTCTCCAAAAAGGGTTGGGTGTGTGGTGGTGTGTGTGGTTGTGTGTGTGTGTGTGCGGTGCAGTGTTGGGTGTGGTGTTGTGTGTGGTGTTGTGTGTGTGTGTGTGTGTGTGTTGTGTGTGTGCGGTGCGTGGCGTGTCGCTGTAGCGATCGCTGTGTGCGTCGTGCGTGGGTACTGTGGCGTGCGTGCTGTGCTGTCGCGTCACGTGCGTGCGTGCGTATGCTGTGCGCGTGCGTGCGGTGCGTGCGTGCGTGCGTGCGCTGCGTGCCGTTGCGCTGCGTGCGTAGCGTGCGTGCGTTGCGTGCGTGCGTGCGTGCGTGGCGTGCGTGCGTGCGTGCGTGCGTGCGTGCGTGCGTGCGTGCGTGCGTGCGTGGTGCGTGCGTGGCGTGAGTGCGTGCGTGCGTGCGTGTGCGGGTGCGTGCGTGCGTGGTGACGTGGTGCGGTGCGTGCGTGCGTGCTGCGTGCGTGCGTGCGTGCTTGCGTGCGTGCGTGTGCCTGCGTGCGTGCGTGCGTGCGTGCCGTGCGTCTGCGTGCGTGCGTGCGTGCGTGCGTGCGTGCGTGCGTGCGCGTGCTGCGTGCGTGCGTGCGTGCGTCGCGTGCGTGCGTGCGGTGCGTGCGTGCGTGCGTGCGATGCGTGCGTGCGTGCGTGCGTGCGTGCGTGCGTGCGTGCGTGCGTGTGCGTGCGTTGCGTGCGTGCGTGCGTGCGGGTGCGTGCCGTGCGTGTCGTGCGTGCAGTGCGGCGTGCCGTGCGGTGCGTGCGCGTGCGTGCGTGCGTGCGTGGGCGTGCGTGCGTGCGGTGCGTGCGTGCGTGCGTGCGTGTCGTGGCGTGCGTGCGTGCGGGGTGCGTGCGTGCGTGCCGTGCGTGCGTGCGTGCTGCGCTGCGTGCGGTGCGTGCGCTGCGTGCGTGCGTGCGTGCGTGCGTGGCCGTGAGCGTGCGTGCGTGCGGCTGAGCGTGCGCGTGCTGCGTGCGTGCGTGCGTGGTGCGTGCGTGCGTAGCGGTGCTGTGGGGCCGTGTGCGTGAGTGTGGTGTGTCTGGTGTGTGTGTGTGTGTGGGTGTGTGGGTGTGTGTAGTGTGTGTGTGGTGTGGGTTGTGTGGGTGTGTGGGTGTGTGGGTGTGGTGGGTGTCTGTGGGGCGTGGGTGGTGGGTGTGTGCGAGTGGGTGGGTGTGTGGGTGTGTGGGTGTGTGGGTTGTGTGGGTGTGGTGTGTGGGTGTGTGGGTGTGTGGTGTGTGGGTGTGTGGGTGTGTGGGTGTGGGTGTGTGGGTGTGTGGGTGTGTGGTGTGTGGGTGAGTGTGGGTGTGTGGGTGTGGCGTGTGGTGTGTGGGTGTGTGGGTGTGTGTGTGTGTGGGTGTGTGGGTGTGTGGTGTGTGGTGTGTGGGTGTGTGGGGTGTGTGGGTGTGTGGGTGTGGGTGTGTGGGTGTGTGGTGTGTGGGTGTGTGGGTGTGTGGGTGGTGTGGGTGTGTGGTGTGTGGGTGTGTGGGTGTGTGGGTGTGTGGGTGTGTGGGTGTGTGGGTGTGTGGGTGTGTGGGTGTGTGGGTGTGTGGGTGTGTGGGTGTGTGGGTGTGTGGGTGTGTGGGTGTGTGGGTGTGTGGGTGTGTGGTGTGTGTGTGTGTGTGTGTGTGTGTGTGTGTGTGTGTGTGTGTGTGTGTGTGTGTGTGGGGGGGGGGGGGGGGGGGGGGGTGTCAACCACCTCTCCTTCTGAGAGTGGGGGGTCGGGGGGACCGTCCCCCGACCCTTCCGTCGGCGACGCCCCTGCATGTTACGGATGAAATTTCCTTCGTTTTCCTTTCGGAGCAGCGGTGTGTCGAAGGGAAAACTAAGGAAATTTCATCCGTAACTGACTGAGCCCATTTCCACGTCGCAGGGGTGTCCCCCCCCCCCCCCCCACACACACACTTGGCTTCAGCCACCCCAACTTGGACGAGGAAGTGGGTTAAATCCGGGGATAAATCTGTATTTTGGTGGATTTTGATTGGTACTTTAAGCGATTTTCCCAGCTTATCCCCCTCCCCACACAACTTTTCCTGGAGAAGCTACGCCCCTGCCACGTCGTATTTTTCATATTCCAATCTTGATTTTAATATGAATTACATCCAAACTAGAATCAGCTTCCGCCATAAAAGAGTGTGTTGGGGGGGGGGGGGGGGGGGGTCTGCCGCCATAAAAAGTGGGGAGGGGGGGGGGGGGGGGTCAACCCCCCGGTTTTCAAAAGGGGGGGGGGGTCGCGACCCCACCGTCAGCGACGCCCCTGCCACACACGCGCACGCCTTCGAGATTAATTAGCTTACCACCAGTCTGTATATGTGTTCAGCTATCTGCATAAAGAAGTGGGTGGACTGCTCGCACTGCAGTTTTTAATGTCTATATGGGATTATCTAGCCGGGCCGGTCGCCGCTGTCGCTGGTGGCGTCTTTTTCCGGGTGTGTTTTTGCCGTGTCTGTTCGGCCCTGTCTGCGCAGTCGACATGTGACAGTGGCAGTGGACCGGGCCTGTGACGCGCGCGCTGCATGCCAACAGCGGCACCTACACGGCCACAGCCGCCGGCGTCAGCGTTTCATTCAGCCACCGTCATGACGTCACACGGCGTATAAGGCATCTGTAGGCACGTATAAGGCAGTGTGACATCTGTGACGGCAATCGGCAGCCCGGTGAAATATTTCGGAAACTGGCAACATAATCACGGGAACTGTTATTTCTGCTATGGAAACAGAACACATTTTTTACATATTGAAAGCACTTAGACCAGGGCGGCGCCACCGGGGGGGGGGGGGGACGCGGGGGACGCGTCCCCCTATCTTCAGATTTCGGGGTACAGTACCCACTATCCCAGCAACCTTTCGCTGGCCAATTTTTGTTTCCATGTTAAAGCTCAATCAAGTTTGGTGATATAACATACCTACAAATATGACGATTCTGAGACCATGGACTACTCTCCCATGCTGATAATTATGAGTGTTCCCTCCGCTTGGATCGAGCCGGTCCGGCTCATGTGGCTATCATTTTTGCGTGCCTTAACTGATCGTGGCCGAGGACGTTTGGAGCACCATAATAGACCATACCATGATATGCAAACACGCTGCGCACCTGGAGACTTGTGCTGAGACGCTGCTCTGCGCACCTGCTCTCTGGCCGTTATCTGTGATTGGTATCCCACATCGTGTTTTTGGGCTGCATTGATCGCTGCCGCAATATATGTGAAGATTTCCGCTAACTGCTTTTTTCAGCAGAAAGTCAAAACACGTCAACTAGGATATCCATTCCCTAAATCGACCTGCAAGTGACGTGCTTATAACACACCATCACACCATCACATCATAACATCACACCATCACATCATAACATCACATCATACCATCACATTGTCACATCATAACATCACATCATCACATCATCACATCATCACTTCATCACATCATCACATCATAACATCATCACATCATAACATCATCACATCATCACATCACACCATAACATCATAACATATCACATCATCGCATCATCACATCACATCATAACATCATAACATCACATCGTCACATCATAACATATCACATCATCACATCATCACATAACATCATAACATCACATCGTCACATAACATCACATCGTCACATAACATCACACCATTACATCATAACATCACACCATCACATCATAACACACCATCTAGCTTCACGGTACACCCAACACAGGATCATGCTGTACCCACTGTTACACTTCGTGTTAGAGGGATTTAGCTGAGCGTATGGGTTAAAGGGAGTGTGCCTACTCACATCGCTTATTTGGGGTTATTGACAATGGTCTATAGAACATAATTTTCTGAATTGAACCATGACTTCATTTCTCCAGATTCACCAGTTGCTGAGATATTCCAAAGCATAGGTGTCGATTTATATGCTTGGGGGGGGGGGGGGGGGGCAATATAACATAATTTTATGAATTGAACCATGACTTCATTTCTCCAGATTCTCCAGTTACTGAGATATTCCAAAGCATAGGTGTCGATTTATATACTTTTTTGTTTGGGGGGGGCTCGGCCCCCCCAATGTTGAGTTCGCCCCCCCCCCCCCAATGACGTGCTCTCGCCCCACCCCCCCATACTTTCCGTCCTTAGATTACTTGATATATAGGTACAGGCATAGGTGTCGATTTATATACCTACTTTTGGAATGCCCCTTGCCCCCCCCCCCCCCCCATGTTGAGTTCGGCTCCGCAAAGGTGATCTCGACCCCCCCCCCCCCCCAATGTTTTCTGGCCACTGGCGTATCCAAGGAGTCCGGGGGCCAGCCTCCCAAATCGCCTGAAGTCGGCCAATTTTTTTTAAAATCACCTATTTATTCATGCATGAAAAAGCGAAATCCGATGATTTTTTTTCTCTAGAATTGTGTGACTTTGGGCTTTGCCCCTCCAAAGCAACTTCTTTGCTGTTCTACGATTATTCAGGCCGAAGCGTAGAACCAAGCCTGGGAGGGCCGACCTGAGATGGCCGTTTACCACTTTGAGAGGACTCTCAATCGATCTAAAAGGGCGCTTTTCCGGTCTGAGAGCTTTAAGTTGGTAAGGGAGGAACAATGAACATCTGCTTCTTTGAGAGGATCATCGATTGACCTGAGAGGGCCATCGTCTGGTCTGAGAGGCCCCTTGCCAGGTGTGGAAAGGCTTTACCTATATGCTAGTCTAAGAGGGTCCTACGAGGCCTGGGAGAAGGAGTCTGAGAGGGCCTTTGCAATACCTGATAATTCCCTAGGCTTATCCAAGAGGGTCATTGTCAGGCCCGAGAGGGCCCTGTGCCATTTTTAGATTATGAGATTCTCGGCCATTCTGAAAGCCGTTGGTCGGTCGGAGGCTCGGCCAAAACTTTGATTTGAGGCACCGTCCGACACAAGGCCAAAACTCGTGTGCCTTTATTTTTGCGTTAAAACTGATTTAAAACAAACTTGTTGTACCCAGGGGCGTCGCCGACGGGGGGGGGGGGGGGTCCGGACCCCGTTCCCCCACTCTCAGAAGGTGGGGGTCGACCCCCCACACACATACACACTTTTTGCGGGGAAAGTTAACAATTTATCGTGCAAATTGCCTTTGCAGCTGCCAAAATCCAGCTATCCACAGTCAAAAACTGGTAAATTTCGCGCTGCTTTGCGGTATGACACAAGTTTCGCAATTGCTTATACAAATTTGGAAAATGGAAAAATGAATTCCATCAAGTGTCTGCCAGAGGCTCTCCTTGGCGGTAATTGCTGGCCCCAGGGCCCATTCCCTTCATACAATATTAACTTTCAAGCGGGCTAAACATGTAGGTGTAAGCTAAATATGTATGTTTAGCTAGTCTGCCGAGTTCCGAAAAAGGCGACGCGAACGCAAAGACGCGGACATCGGCACCCGGAAGCTGCTCCAGCGGTGCCCAACTTGCTGGACCGAAGAGCTAATAGTGGGGACCAAGCCAGTACCATCTCCCCAAGCCATCTCCCTCAGGCTCCTCCAGATCCACAGGGACCATTTATGTGCGGAAAAGTCGTTCTGCCTGTTGCTGCTTTCAAACCATTTGCACTGTTGGGCCGATTTGCACCGTGTTGTTTACCAGTTGTTACCACCTTACCAGTTGTTACCACCTTACCAGTTGTTACCACCTTACCAGTTGTTTGTTACAGTTCGGTACATATGTATACAGTTATTATTACTAGAGGCCGCCAATGCGATCGGGGCATTGCCTTGGGGTCAAATACGT
>JAXIVJ010003936.1:0-80000 GCA_036785665.1 Chirona hameri | reverse complement strand
ATGAAATGTGTTATTTTTGGCCGATTTCAGTCGTTTTGGTAAAACCGTGGCGCCGATATAGGCCCCCTTGGACCCGTCCTTGTTCGCCTCCCCCCCCCCAATCATTTTGAAAAATCAACACCGCTGTTCCAAAGACTCCAGGAAGTTGCTGGGAGCAAAAAGTTATCGGGTAGACACCAGAGGGCTTCCGCTACTAAAAACACTGCAACTATCGATTACACTGCTAGCATGTCGTTAGCGCCGGCCAATAGCAATTCGACAAAACAGCTCGTGCGCGCTGATAGCAGCAGTCGCACAGTACCGTCTGTCCCCCTGATCGCAACGCTTGACGGCCATTGTTCAGCGAAGATATCAATTTAGAGCTATGAAACTTCCACATAATAAAGTTCTCAGTGGCAAGAAAACTGCAAAATTTGGCCCTCTATCTTGACAATACAATTACATGATGTGACCGTAATTGTATTGTCTTATGTACGCCGTTTTACATAACATCACTATAGTGGCGATCGTTCCATCGCAATCGGTTATAAACTAAGCGAGTTATTCCAGAAAAACCGAGGGGGGGGGGGGGCATCCACCCCCGCCCCTACCCGGACGAGGGTTAAGGTGATACTCTGCATTGGGGTTGAAATATTTCCGCCTTATTGCTGCGTGGGGTGCATGCGCCAATTTTTTAATAGGAATGATTATTTAATGAAGATTATTGAAAAAACAATTATTATTTTTCCCTAAAAAGTCACTTTTTTCTTCAAATGTATTATCCCCACGCACGACTTTCCAATGCATTTACCGATTACCGATACGTATTCGGTTGTGCGCAGCACATCCCCACGTGCATAGCAGTGACCAAACACTAACCAAAATTCGGTTTCCGTCAACCTTAGAGCGTTGAGAAACATGCTTGACGTCACAAAAAAATAACGTTGTGATGGTTGTTTGGACCAGTCCCCCCTCCCCAGTGCCCTATCAAAAATTGGTGGCGCCGCCACCTGAACCTGACTGAAATGGACCTGACTTGGACCTGCGCTACTCAGCAGCTTTCGATATTTAATTTTTCGATGTACAAATGTCTATTTTCTATAGCATGATTACAGAATGTACTTATATCTCGCTTTTTTGCCTGTGGGTTGCTGCGGCCAATGACTTTGGCGGATCCAAAACGTCCAAAACAAGTTGGTTTGGAGGCCAAATTCCAGGAAGTTTTACGTAATTCTAAAACTCGCCATATTTCGTCTCCTTGTGTATGAAGTCTGATTCAAAACGTTCATTTTTTTAATTGGTTTAAGTTGCATTATAACATAGGCGTAGGAGTAGGGGGGGGGGGGCATGGCGCCCTCACTTTTCGGCCATGTTTTGGGTTAAAATCTTGTCTTTTGCTTGGTGCGAAAAGTTTGTGATGGCAAAAGGTTTGCCAAGACGAGAACAGCCCAAATCTGCAAGAAATCTTCCATAGGGGGTTGGGGTACTCTCAAAACGAGATCAAAGTTTCACTGCCCCCCCCCCCCCCCACACACACACACTTTTCGTGTCGTTCCTACGTCCCTGCATTATAATAAGAAATCTGTAAATTTCCGACGGATTTCAGTCGTTTTGGCGTTTTGGGTGACCGGGGCTTCGATCCCTCTGGACAGGGGCGGAGCTGGGCCCTTGAGACTAGGTAGGCAAGGCAGCATTGTCATAAAAAAACGTGCCCAACAGGCCAATTTTATTTCCATACCTACACCAGTAACACACGTGGATTAGCAATGAGCGAGCGAGCACCGTCCAGTTCAGGGCCAGGCTAGGGCGGGACGCAAATACAAAACAAAATATCCGCTAGTTGATGCAAGACCTTGCTTGGCTTTTGGCGCCAGCTCGCACTATGAGCAACACGAAGAACGTCACGGAACACAACTGAAAGCAGGCGTCACACAACCGCGAGACGATTATAGGTGGCTAAGCTGCAGTTCTTAAAATAATACCTAGATGGCGCTATCATCGTTAATGGAATAACCATTTTTGTTTTGTTTTTAAAAGAAATAATAGTTGAACCTCTATGTGGCAAGCTACTACAAGCCTAAAATAATAATTGGTATTGCAGTCATATTTATTTTATGAAGTTATTGCGCTTAAAAAAGGTGTGTTCTCGATTTTCTAGTGGATTTGCCTACCTTACAGAAATTGTCTACTGCAGGACCCAATAGATTTGTACACAGACTGGTCGATAATCTAATAGGACGTGGTAGGCAAGCTTAGGCAAGGATTTTGTTACATTGGCGTTTAATTTATGGTTTCGAAGGAAATTTTCTTGGAAAAATTATAAAATTTGTTCCGGGATAGGCCCATTCTGATTGCAGAAAACCATATTAATCAATAAGAAAAAAATGAAATGAAAAGAAGGGAAAATAAATATCGGTATCGGAAGAAGGCTACCGAACTGGGTAGGCATTTCCTACCTTGCCTACATGGGAGAACCGCCCCTGCCTCTGGATCCTGGAAGGCGCCCCCTGGAGGAGCCCTCCTTCACGTGGTGGGAGCGTGGGCTTCGGCCCTCCGTGGCCGACGGAGAAGCGGCCCGGACGCCAAACGGGCGTCCACATGGTGCCCTCTCCGATGGGGCACCTGAGAGCGGCCGCACGGCCGCCCCGCGCTGTCCCTCTGCACTAGTGATGTAATGTAATGTGATGTGATGTAAATCCGAGTTCAAATTTTTGGACGTCCGAAAATAGTCCGATTCCGATTTGGACTTCGGTCGGTCAGCCACATATATTTTTGACATTTTTCGGTCAAGGCATATAGATCACAATTCACGCATTTACCTACCTTACACTACAGGTCTTTACACCTTACAGGCAGTTAATTGGATGATCCTCTGATGTTTTCTAACAAAGTGTGGTATGATTGATGTATTTAAATGGGAAATTGAAACAAAGATGATGTGATGGTAATTGTGGACATGGAATAAAGTAAAAACATCACTAATTGCCAGGTATAGGATGTATTAAAATTGAACTATTTTCGGACTCTTGAACTCATTGGACACTTTTCGGTCAACATTGTCATATTGGATCGGACTTTGGATCGGACATGATTCGGAAAATTTCCGAATCTTACACCACTACTCTACGCCATCATCATATCATCTCATCACTCGCCCCGGGGGCTGCGGATGCCTCCCTGCGGGCGGCCCCGGCCCGCTGAATGAGTAGTCCGCCTGGCGCGCCTCCTCCCCTCGCGCCGGGGGCGGGGGCGCAGACCGGAGACCTGAAGCCCGCGGACACCGGAGGCGTCTCAAGAACCGGCGTTACCACCGCAACTGTGATGAGCGTAGCCGCCTGCAGATCTTCTGCTGGAATGCTGAGGGGCTCCGGACCAAGTTACCGGAACTCCAGAGCTGGCTCCACACGGGCACGCGGATATCCTGGCTATTCAGGAGTGCCAGTTCGACAAGTCGCCGATCCGCATAGCGGTTTTCCAGCCTCCTGTGGTTACCAGGCGCTCCCGCGGCAGGGCCGGCAACGGCGCGCCGGTCAAGGAGGGCGACGTCGCTCTCTACCTGAGAGCGGGTCTACATTTTGTCACCCTGACAGAGCACTGGCTGGCCCCCACTGACGACGGAGGTTTGCGGAGTCCTCGTCCACGGAAAGTCCCACCTGGACATCCTCAACATCTACCGGCCGCCCATCCGACCGGGCGCGGCCGATGAGCGTCGCGACACCTTCGACCCAGACATACTCCCAGACGACGCGCAAACCATCATCGTCGGTGACCTGAACGCAGACCACCCACTCTGGGACACGGCAGCACACCACCCACTTGGGGTGCGATGCAGCGGATGACGTCGGGGTGCGGTTGGCGGCATGGCTGGACCGGGTTGGCTGGAGTCCACCCAACAGCGGCGACCCGACCCACACCTGCTACCGCTCCGGGGGTCACTCTGCCCCGGACCTCGCCGTCTCCAGCGCCGCCCTCGCCCCCCGGGTGTCGTGGAGCCTCGGCCAGGACCTTGGCAGTGGCCACCTGCCAATGCTGCTGGAGATCCGTGGAACGGAGCACCGCGCCCAGTTAGTGAGGAAGGCCAGATGGTCTTTCGCCAAGGCTGACTGGCTGGCCTTCCAGGACGCCTGCGAGGCTGCCTTTCCGGAGGCGGAGCCTACGCGGTCGTCCACGCAAGAGCTGGCCACTAACCTCACCGACGCCATTCGGCGAGCCAGTGTCGCTCACGTCCCCCGCGGCGCGAGAAAGGACACCAAGCCGTGGGCGATGGATCCGTCCCTGCGGGAGGCCGTGTGGAAGCGGAGGGAGGCGCGCCGCCAGCTGCGTGCAGGCGCCCCCGGCAGCAGAGAGCGCTGGGTGGCTGCGAAGCAACGTGCGGCGGAACTCGAGCAGAGCACCTCCCAGGAACACTTCGGCAGATTCGTGGAGGAGGAGCTGAACAAGCCGTCGAGCCTGGGCAGGACTACTAAGATCCTGCAGAAATGGGAGGGAGCGGATGACCACAGGGCCGGTGAGGCCATGGTGGCGTAGGACGGCCGGCTGCTTGTCTCGGACCTTGACAAGGCCGACGCCTCCAACCGGACCTATGCACATGTCGCCCGGCAGGTACGCGTGCCGATCGTAGACCGGACAGCCAAGCGTAAGCTGGCGGACCCCGCCTACCGCCGGTGTCGCGACTGCAGCGAAGAGCGCCAGGGTTGTTGTGCCCCCTTCAACGAGGACGAGCTAAGCCGTCAGCTACAACGTTGTGGCCTCAAGAAAGCTCCGGGCCCGGACGGGGTGTGCACCGACCACCTCAGACACCTGGGTCCCAGGGCCCGCGCGGCTCTCCTCCGTACCATCAACGCCTCCTGGCGGTCGGGGGAAGTCCCCAAGGAGTGGAGGCGGGCCGCCATCGTTCCAATCCCCAAGGCGGGAAGGATAAGAAGGTGGCCAGCTACCGCCCCATCGTCCTCACTAGTCGCGTCGCAAGGCGGGGAAGGTGGTTGTACGGACAGGACAGGCTGTCCAGTGCTGACTGGTCAGCAGCGTACCTACATGTTACTGAATTATGGACACTGGACAGAGACTGAAACCGCCACGTTCCTGGAGTCTGTGCCGCGGCGCCAGGCTGCACGGGACACGGTTCGGTCGTCATGCCTTTACAGCTCCGCTTGGCCACTCGGCCCACCGGGTCAGGCTGTACGTCCTGACTGCTCCACGTGCTCGAACTAAAACTAAACACTAGAACTAAACTACTCTGTGCCTGAAATATACCGTTTGCCGAAGCGTTCCATCTCAGTTCGACTCATTAGGAGCTGGATATGTTATCTATATGTTATATATTACCTTGTCGTTCACGGCGACTGACCTATTCCTCCCTGGCTATACCGCGTTCTATCCACTCTGTCGGCTATCCCGGCCGCATTGACTGCCAGATGGTTCATTCGTCCTCACGGCGAACCTTCGGGGCTGCAACCAGTCCACTCCAGTCAGCGATGCCACAAACTGGATAGTCGCCAGGGCGAACCTTCGGGGCTGCAACCAGTCCACTCCAGTCAGCGATGCCACAAACTGGATAGTCGCCAGGGCGAACCTTCGGGGCTGCAACCAGTCCACTCCAGTCAGCGATGCCACAAACTGGATAGTCGCCAGGGCGAACCTTCGGGGCTGCAACCAGTCCACTCCAGTCAGCGATGCCACAAACTGGATAGTCGCCAGGGCGAACCTTCGGGGCTGCAACCAGTCCACTCCAGTCAGCGATGCCACAAACTGGATAGTCGCCAGGGCGAACCTTCGGGGCTGCAACCAGTCCACTCCAGTCAGCGATGCCACAAACTGGATAGTCGCCAGGGCTGGGCAGTTTTAGAAACTCAATATGGCACACGGTTGCGGAACAAAACAAAAAACGTTGCGTGATCTGTTTTCAGGCTGCGATCTAGGCTGCGATTCTCCAGAGGTGAAAAAAATGTTACGACGCGCCAACACTCGTCGGTGTCAGTTGATTGGGTACCGCCGTACCGTGAGTTAGCAAAACGCTGCTGAAGGTAACTACGCATCCCAAACTAAAGGTATGAAGGGCGCAAAAACATGACAGGATCTCAGTCATCTTCAATTTGGATCAGCATTAGAATATCGGCGTAAAACAGCATGCATACACTGTCAAAAATAGTGTGTTTTGATTTAGTGGCAGCGTTCCTCAAGCCAAGATTTACAGGTGAAAAAAACACGGCGACATCGCCGCTGCCCCATGACCAGACGCGTGTCAAATTGGCTCGCATTCACATTCACATTCGGCAACACATTTGCGGACTATTTGGATTGGCTTCAAAATTGGTACACAGATAGATCACGACCTAGTGATCATTCTGGTGAAATCTTCGAGTCGCACATTCAAAATCGAAGGATTTAGAGCAAGTCAGATAGGTTTAAAGGGACACTCCCACCTTAATTAACATTAGTTTTGAGTTGAGATAGCCATGTTGTTGGATTTGCATTGAAATTAAGTAGGATAGCAGTTAAAACAACCACATAGGTCTAATCAAAAAGAAATTCGAGCTTGGTCGAATAAAATTGTAAATTGTAATTGTATTGTAACGTAATAATTGTAAACAATTGTAACGAATAAACCCCACGTGTATTTGAATAGGGGTCTAAAGCCGATGACGTCACCTCTCTTTACCAAATGGTGATGATAGTCAACTTGTTTTAAGGTTAGACTTGGAGATATTTGCGTGTTTCAAATGGTTTGGTAATTAGTTTGTTTTGTATTCAAAGCGCCAGAATTGTCTCGAAATAATTGTGCCATACTTTGGCAGCGTAAAGGATTTATGGATAGCTCTCTAGAGTTCAATATGACGTCATCAACCCAAATATTAAAACTTAACTTTTTATTAAATTGATTACTGTTTGCGAGAAACAAATGTCATAATCGTGCTCGGCAGCAATTACTTCATATTTTGCACCACAAGCGGCGTACATTTGACAATTTTTGGGAAGGTGGGAGTGTCCCTTTAAAGTCAAACAGGTTTGTTTGCTATCCGGATTGTGCTATTCGGATTTCCATGAAAATTGGCACACTGGTAGAGCATGACCTCCTTATCACGCTCATACAATCTTAGAGTCGCACATTCGGAATGAAAGGATTTAGAGCAGGTCATAGGTTTAAGGGCAAACAGCGGACTATTCGGATTTGCATGCAAATTGGCACACAGGTAGAGCATGACCTTATCACGCTCATACAATCTTAGAGTCGCACATTCAGAATCAAAGGATTTAGAGCAGGTCATAGGTTTAAGGTCAAACAGCGGACTATTCGGATTTGCATGAAACTTGGCACACTAGTAGAGTATGAGCATGCAAATATCACGCTCATTAAATCTTAGAGTCGCACATTCAAATCAAAGGATTTAGAGCTGGTCAGATAGGTTTAAGGTCAAACAGCAGACTATTCGGATTTGCATGAAAATAGGCAAGTGTGTGTTGTCCAGAGTTCGCCATGGGCCGGGCTGGCCCTACGGGTCATGGGCTGGACCTCAACTTTAAGGAAATCACAGGGCTCTGGACGGGCCGGGCCTGACAATTTTGAAGTAATGCGCGTGCCGCGCAAGCTCTGGTCAGAGCTCACAAATATTTTAACCAGAAGTTCACTTCACTTTCATAGCAACACACAGGTGAGTGATATTGAGCTCACCATGATAATTATTGATTGAATAGTGTATCACCACTCAAATCAATGATGACAGTACTATCAGAGTTATATGCAGTAGTACTACCGAGTATAAGGATACCTACTAATACTCAGTCATCATGTACGTCATGAACACCTGAACAGGGGGGTCGTGTCCTGAAAATGATTGGTAGCGCCCCAATGCTAAATTTATAGATTTGAAGGTCATTCTTACCATGCAACGTCATATGCCTGTGACATTGGTAGGGCCCTGGCCCTATACCAGGCCTTTAGAAAACAACCTGAAATGATGACAGAAACTACCAGCACCTGCAATGCTGACAATGCTCATCTTAAATCCATTTAACAAATAAAGCATTAACTAACCAATATCACCAAACCCCATTGTGCATGAGAGGCATCATCATTTCGCAAGTATTAGGCATGCACAGGAAATTCAAAGTTCAAACCCCTACAAACAGTTGATGGGACTTCAAGTGTTTTAAATGTCGCTGACAGACATGCAGGATTAAAGGAAATAGTTCACCTTGGGAAATTTTACCCAAAACGATTTGATTATATTGTTTAATACAATTTATTTTTATATTGTCAAAAATGGCCTTATATCGCGCCGATTCAGGACATAAGGTCGTGAATTTGTATTGTTTATCAAAACTATATGCATACGACGTCACGCGAATGTAAAAAATGGTTCAGCCAATCAGATTCGAAAGTAGTCGCGTAAAGATAGACTCGCATTGGAGATGTGACAACCGGCGGCCGGCGATTCGTTTGCTAGCACCAGCTGCAAGCTGATTGGCTGATGGTATAGCCTCTGCCCGGGCTAGAACCAGTACAACATTCTTTCGCCAGCACCGCATCCCTTCGCCAAAAACTCAAATATATTCGGCTGGAGAGTCTTTTCATTCAAGAAAACTTGCAGATAGGGGTTTCCCAACACGGGCTACAAAACTGCTATCTCAGTTTAAAACTAATGTTGAAGGTGAACTATTTCCTTTAAATCTTACCCAGTTAGAACATATTCAATCAATATTTTGATCCGTTTTGTCGAAACAACACCCCACAGGCCACAACACTCAACAGGGTAGCAGTTAGCTCACACAGGGTACTCTAGCTCAAACGTTACATGCTTCCAACTTGAAAACTAACATTATTTTTATGACGTATGCAGTTTCCAAACTGGCACCAATTGATATTTGTAGCATCTATGGCTAAGATCTTGCATTTTTACGTTGCATTTCGCGTACATAAATGGAAAAAGTATTGTATTTAGCATATTAATTATTAAAACTCTCTCTTTGATATTATGGCTACTGGGCACTGGCTACGTCATTATTTTACAATGAACAATCATTTGTCGGCATAGATGGCCGCCATTTGCATTGGGGGTCAGTCGCGTATTTTTTTAGTAGACACAGAAGTGCCACATATTGCTTTGAAATTATACTAATTGTCTAAAACTAATTTGCGGCACCTAGGGAAGCAGTAAGTGGCATTGACCTAACCAGAACGGTGGTTGGGGGGGGGGGGGGGCACAGGTGGTTTTGGGGCAAATAAAAAATGATCACACAATTCTGAAAACTCATTGGATTTCGCTTGCTTATGCATTGATAGCTGATTTAAAACAAACTTTCCTTAGTCAAAGTTGCTTAGGTTGTCTTCTACCTCAGGAAATGTGTCAATTTTGTGCCAATTTCAGGCGTTTTTAGGGGGGGCATGCAGAGGCGGAACTTTTTGTTTTTCGTTGGGGTTGTAATTGAGTCGGCGACGGGGGTGGGGGGGGGGGGGGTGGGGGGGGGGGGGGGGTAGTAAAAGCGACTAATGATACAAACGAAGTATGTGCAAAATTGAAGTTTAACACCTTAGAATGAACATAGGTTGTATTACCTCATTACTGACGTATTTTAGCAACAGCGAGGTGTGCAATCTTAACAAATTGAAAGTGGTTGGGTCAAAGTAGGCAAAGACTACCTCATGGTAGCTATTATTAAGGTTGTACATAAATGGTGTGACTCAGCAACTAGCCATTTCTTGCAAGAAAGGCACCTCCTCCTGGTGATGCCAATGGTCCAGGTCCGGTCCTTTTATATATTACAGTGAGATATAAAAATACATATAACATATTTTATATTTCCCACAACTCACAAGGCCATGGGTGGATAATTGTTTTCAAAGTTGCCCCGGCCGAGGACAGGGGCGCAACCAAGGGGCCCTAGGGGGCACGTGGCGGGGGATGTCCGTGAAGTTAGTGACGGAATCGGATTCGAATTCAGCGTCGAGTAGAGATTTGCTTCAAAATGTGGGAACAGTTCAATTAGGGAGCGCTGATCACGCAAATGACATTCATTTTGACACTCAAGGTCATCTTCAAAATAATCTTCAAGGTCAAAGGACGGGGTGGCTCAAAACGACCCGAAGTTATTGTCCGATCGCAAAACAAAATAATGGTATAATTATATTGCTCGGGTCAATATCTAGGCGCAGCTTTCGAAACCTCACTGGAGGCAAATGACCTTGACCCTCATTTTCAAGGTCAAAGGACTGACGTACCGAAGTTATATATAATAACCCTATAATATATTAATAATCCGAAGTTATTGTCCGATCGCCAAAATAATGGTCTCATTCGATGCCTCGGGTTAATATCGACCAGATCAATTAGACAATATCAGTCTAATTGACAAAATAATGGTCTCATTCGATTCCTCGGGTCAGTATCTGCCGTAACCTTTGCAACCTCACACGTGGAAAATGACATTGACCCTCAATTTCAAGGTCAAAGGACTCAAAACGACCCGAAGTTATAATCCAATCGCCATTGATTTTGAAATTGAGGGCCAATGTAATTTGCTACGAGTGAGGTTGCGAAGGCTACGGCTATATACTGACCCGAGGAATCGAATGAGACCATTATTTTGGCGATCGGACAATAACTTCGTTTAAGATTACCGTGAATGTCAAAATGAATGCCATGTTCGTGATCAGCGTGCCCCAATTGACCTGTCACCACATTTTGAAGCGAATCGCTACTCGACGCTGAATTCGAATCCGAATCCGTCGCTAACTTCATGGACATGCGGGGGGAATCACGATTGAGGGCGCCTCTCCTGGGCGTCTGGACACCGAAGGTGCCACTCGAGTGTAGGTGGCGCCCCTTGAGTCGTGAGTGCCGGCGGCACCCCTTAGATCGGACAATATGCCTCCTTTAGACCGGAGATAACGACCCCAACTGTGCCTCCCCCGAAAATATAAGTTTTCTGACCTGCCCGAGGTGTTCACTAAGACAAAATTGGCAAGGCTCAGCCTCCCTTGACTACCCCCCCCCCCCCCATTTCGAAAGCGCACCGAAAGCGCAATTTTACCCATATTTTTCACAGATAGTCGTACCAAGTATGCATTTTTATGCTGGGATTATATTTGCGTTTCTGTATTCTTTTTAAATAATAACTAAGGTCTTGCAAAAAAAGGTCTCTCAAAAGTGGCTGCCCTGGCCCCGCCGGGGCAACTTTGAAGTTGCCCCGGCCGCAGCCGGGGCTGCCCTATAGGATTCTCCACCCATGAACAAGGCAAACAAATTAGGCGAGAACCAAACAGCATTATTTTAGTAAGGCAATAAATTAATCCCATCACCGAAATGACTAACTTTATCACCGTAAATGACTTAAAATCACCGAAACGTCACAACATATTGAGGATTCTGGGCTTCGGCCGATGGACTTCTTTAAAAATATGTTAACTGGCTCCAAGGGTTAGGTTAGGTTAGGTTAGGTTAGGTTAGGTTAGGTTAGGTTAGGTTAGGTTAGGTTAGGTTAGGTTAGGTTAGGTTAGGTTAGGTTAGGTTAGGTTAGGTTAGGTTAGGTTAGGTTAGGTTAGGTTAGGTTAGGTTAGGTTAGGTTAGGTTAGGTTAGGTTAGGTTAGGTTAGGTTAGGTTAGGTTAGGTGAGGTGAGGTGAGGTGAGGTGAGGTGAGGTGAGGTGAGGTGAGGTGCAGTTAGGTAAGGTTAGGATAAAAGCTTAAGAAATAAATGGTGATGCTTTAACATGGAAGTCAATGAGAAAGTGGTCATTTCGGTGATTGATTAACCCTCGCCCTACGGGATCTTTTTCACCTTCACCCTACGGGGGGCTGACAGGGCCCCCTGTTAACTTCCAAACCAAGCAACTTAGAGCAATACGGTAAGAACCAGCATGTTGCCTGTCATGAGAGGAATCTAACAGTATGCGATTTTTAGATTTCAGGTCAACGGGTGACCTTCCAGCTCAAGTGAATGACCTCGGATTTACCACGTCCAGAACAGAGATTTTGCTCTGCAGAAAACATCAAAATTAGGCATTGATAAATGTAAATAAAAAGGCATGTTCCTAGACCAGTTTTGGCTCAGAAATACAAAAAAGGTAATTATTTGTTCGTATCTTGTCAAAAAAGTAAAAAAACGTTATTTAAACAAATGACGTCATCAGTTTCTTACACTTAGAGAGCCATCACTCAGTCAAACATGAAGATATTGCTTTGAAATTTGGTATGGGTATTTTTAATACTCAGTACTCTCACATATATTCCGGTTTTTCTAATATCTTTGAAAATTTTGATTTTGTGGGGATTTAAGAGAAAAAAATTAGGGGTCAAAAACCCCAAATTTGTAAAATCCGAGATCGCCATTTTAAAGAGAATGCCATTTTGTATCTTTGGTGAATTGCGTTTGCAATTTGTTTCAAAACTCTGTTTTCTACGATTTTGAAAATATTTATCAATTTTTGTACCAACATGACGTCATCAAAACATGATTATCTCCCAAACTGCTCAACCAATTTCAATTAAAGTTTTATAGCCTACGTATATTTGTTGTAAACTCAATTACCAAAAATTTCAGCAAGATGCATTGCATGTGTACAAAGTTATTCAAGATAAACCTCAGGGGGGGGGGCTGTCAGGCCCCACCCCCGTAGGGCGAGGGTTAATACCCTGCCTTTTAGGAATAATAAAAGAGTAATGCAAAATTAGCAGCTGATTGATATTGCCCAATCTATAATTTTGAGGCCCGTCGCCTCAGAATTGCCTGAAACTTGACAGGTAGGTTCTCCTTGCCACGCTCAACACGAAAAACGTAAAATTATCCTGGAATACGGACTTTTAAAGTTATAACGTTTTAAGTTTTGAATGTCTGTCAGTTGAATATCTGGCTATCTGGCTAACTTGACGCGGAAAGCCTCCAATTCTTGCGCAGTCGTTTCAAATAAAGGAAAACAGACATTCAAAACTTAAACAATGTATAACTCTGAAAGTAGCCCGTGTTCCAGACTAATCTTACGTTTTTCGTGTTCAGCGTGGCAAGGAGGGCCTACCTGCCAAGTTTCAGGCGATTCTGAGGCGACGGGACTCAAAACTGTAGATCTCTAAAACGGTATAACTCTGAAAGTATCCCGCATTCCAGACTAATTTTAGGTTTTTCGTGTTCAGCGTGGCAAGGAAGACGTACCTGCCAAGTTTCAGGACATTATGAGGCTACGTGCCTCAACATTATAGATTGATACTACTGGGCAATATTAATCTACTGCTAATTTGACGTAGCTTAATAAAAGAGACAAATATGACGCAGCTATGTCAAATATGTACATTTATTTTGCCCTTGTATATTGCTTTCAATATTTATGCTGTTTTCACATGCGTTTTTGTTTGATTGATGTTGGATTAGGCTATTCTCTTTTAAAATGACTTTCACTGATGTGGCCCTCTACTTTTCAACACCATGACCAGGTATTTCTTGTGAAAATAATGTTTGTCTGGCTAAAAATTGAAGGTTGTGGTAATCATAAATTTAAACTCATTTGATTTGGGTCTATGATTATTTGTGGTCTTTTTCCAGCTCAGGATGATTGGTATGCCTTCACGTCTTTCACACACCAAAATATTTATAATATTGTTCAAGTTCTTCATAAAGTGTCAATTTCACAAACATATTTTAGCTCAAAATGTAATATAACTTTTGCAACTGCGTAAGGGTACATTCTAATGTTAATGTGTGACCTATCCAGAACTAAGCCCAATGTAAAATATGCTACACTCAATCTTGTTTTGCTTATGTTTTTATGTTAACACCTATAGATTGCCATTTTGTGGGTGTCTGAAATTGACAAAAATGTTACACGTTTGTCAGTAAGCAGTGTTGTTCTAGTGTTTATGACCCAACTGAATATGACCCTACACCCCTGGGTACCTACATAGTCTTTCTCAGTAATTTTGGGATAACATGTACTACCTATTGTTGGATTTTAAATGTTATTTAATGACAAACTTTACTAACATTTTAAGGTTTGTCCTTTTCTGTGTTCATATATTTATTAATTGTTTTGTTATGATTGTTATTGAAAAATCCTTTGGTGAAAAATCCTTTGGTTTTGCGTACCGTTTACAGTATTTATTTACTTGGGTAGGCATTCACTGGCAATGTTGGGGTTGTAATATTCATGATTGGGGTTGTAGTTTTTGAGGATGCAGTTGTAGCTACAACCCCAAAAGTATATAAAGTTCCGCATGTGGGGGCATGGACGTCATGCTCCCCTGGATCCGACAAAATGTGTTGTGTGTTGACACAATGTGCTGTGTTGACAAAATGTGTTGTATGTTTACAAAATGTGCCAGAGTGCCGATTTTTATCAATATTGTTAGTCACTGAGGCGCGAGAAAAACTTGATTTTTTAGAGTAATTGGCCATAAGAGCGCGAAAAATGGAAGTGAGTTAGCCTGGCTCTTTGTCGGTGTCAGCCTGGCTCTTTATCGGTGCTTCGAGGTTTTTTTCACCTGCGATTCACATTGATTCGCTGGTCAGGACTCCATACCAGCGAATTAATGTAAATGTGTCCAGATTTGGAGGAGGACTGGAGGAACGTGTCCGGATTCGATGTGGCGAGTGCCGCCGGGGGCTACATTCCCGGGTGCCTTGCCGGGTCCATTCCCGGGTGCCGTGCGGGGTACATTCCCGGGTGCCGTGCCGGGTACATTCCTGGGTGCCGTGCCGGGTACATTCCCGGGTGCCGTGCCGGGTACATTCCTGGGTGCCGTGCCGGGTACATTCCCGGGTGCCGTGCCGGGTACATTCCCGGGTGCCGTGCGGGGTACATTCCTGGGTGCCGTGCGGGGTACATTCCCGGGTGCCGTGCCGGGTACATTCCCGGGTGCCGTGCGGGGTACATTCCTGGGTGCCGTGCCGGGTACATTCCTGGGTACCGTGCGGGGTACATTCCTGGGTGACGTGCTGGGTACATTCCTGGGTGCCGTGCCGGGTACATTCCTGGGTGCCGTGCCGGGTACATTCCTGGGTGCCGTGCCGGGTACATTCCTGGGTGCCGTGCCGTGCCGGGTACATTCCCGGGTGCCGTGCGGGGTACATTCCTGGGTGCCGTGCCGGGTACATTCCTGGGTGCCGTGCGGGGTACATTCCTGGGTGACGTGCGGGGTACATTCCCGGGTGCCGTGCCGGGTACATTCCTGGGTGCCGTGCGGGGTACATTCCTGGATGCCGTGCCGGGTACATTCCCGGGTGACGTGCGGGGTACATTCCCGGGTGCCGTGCCGGGTACATTCCTGGGTGCCGTGCGGGGTGCTGAGCCGCCGGGTGACCTCGGCAGTACCGCGTCCGACGCTCACATACGCCGCCTCTGAACACAGAACATCTGGCGATCACGCGATGCACGAGGAGTCAACAGAAGGGGTTTTGTGTGTAGCGGCTGCACGGTAACCAGTATGTTTACAGGACGGGTGGACGGGTGTGGGTGTGGACTCTTGCACCCGATTGGCTCGCCAGTATATTTTTGCGACCTCTCGGTGGTGCCATGGTTTGTGTCTAGTGTGACCTTAACTGTACCGAATCCAATGTGTGAACTTATGTCGGATGACCTGATCTGTTTGAGTGTTATCCCTTACTGTACCGTATCCCATGTGTGCAGGGGCGACGCCACTGGGGGGGGGGGGGGGGGGAGGGGGAGGGGCAGTCGCCCCCCCATATCTTCGGGCAGGGGGACCCTGTCATTTAACCCTCCCCGGGTAGGGGGTGGATGCCACCCCCCTCGGTTTTTCTGGAATAACTCGCGTAGTTTCCAACCGATTGCGATGGAACTTTCAGTACCCTACTTTTGCAAAATTTCCATATACTCTGAAAATGTTGAATTTCTAACCCACATGACCTGTGACCTATGACCAAGGTCATGTCAT
Source organism: Chirona hameri (assembly GCA_036785665.1). Taxonomy (NCBI): domain Eukaryota; kingdom Metazoa; phylum Arthropoda; class Thecostraca; order Balanomorpha; family Balanidae; genus Chirona; species Chirona hameri. The sequence continues at coordinate 64,148 of JAXIVJ010003936.1, read as the reverse complement.
GTCAGTCAAGGTCATGTCAGGCGCAACTGGCGTCCCGCAGTGTCGATGCTTGTAACTTGTGCAGTTTCCGAGTGTTTGTTGTTCAGGAGCATATGTACAGGTGTTTCCAGGTGACAGTTGTGATTTCCACTGAGATTGTGACCTCGATTGACCTTTTCAGAGGTCAACTGAGGTCATTGACCTCCGATGACCTCATTACTTTTTTGGGCTTCTGGCGGTTTCTAGGACATTTTGTGACGCTGATTTCAAATGTGGGATCCATTTTACATAATTATTCGTTCCACTGGGGTCATGCGCTTACACAGGTCAACCGAGGTCACTGACCCCAGATGAACTGACATGACCTTTTTGGAGTTTGGCAGTTTGTAGGATATTTTGTGACGCTGATTACGAATTTGGCACCCATTAAGCATTATGATATGCTCATTCACGATTATAGCTCGATAACATTCAATTTATACGCATTTACAATTTTGATGACCTTTGGGTCATTGACATGGACCTCAGAGGTCACATAATGATCCAAGACCTTACAATCGGGAATCAGCGGCTTCCTCTCGTCACAAGAAACACGCTCGTCTTTGAATCGGAGTTCTAGCTCAATTAGGGCCGAAACGCTAAGGGGGGGGGGTCGTACCCCCCCCCCCCCCTACCCGAACACGTAGTGATTTTGCCCTACCCGGGCGAGGGTTAAAGGGAATGTTTCACCTTTGTATTGGTTTTAAACTGAGATAGCCATTATCTTTGGCTGTTATTGAGATGTCGAAAATACTAAGGTCATTTTCCCCAAAACTTAGCCGTTTTTAAGCAATTTAATTTCGCATTTTCAAAATGGGGTCTAGTCTAGTGCCGCCGCTGATTGGCTGACAGCCACTTTGTCAGCCAATTCCACTTTGTCAGCCAATCAGCGGCGGTCTATAGCTCAATAATGACGTCATCATCCCAAATTTAATACTTTATTTGTATAAAGTTAAGTGACTTTTCGAGAGAGAAAATATCACCATCGTTTTCAGCAACACTTACTTCATATTTTCGACTACAACCAGCGTATACTTGACAACTGTCAGAAAGGTGAAACATTCCCTTTAAGGAATGTTTCATTCCCTAAACATTCCCTCCATGCTCCAAAGAGGCCCCATCTCAAATGGAGGCCCTTTAATTTTTTAGAAGAAAAGAAACAGCTCCGTGTGAGGGGGAGCGAAGGAGGCCCTCTCGTGCGGGGAAAGAGCCCCCTCCCCCCCCCCCCCCCCACGTGGAAAAAATGCAACCCCATGGTGCAGAAAGGAGGCCCTCCCGTGATGAAAGGGGCCCCCTGGAGGCCAGAGGGGCCCTCTGGAAGCCAGATGGGCCCTCAAGACGACAGAAGGCCCTATAAAGGTCAGAGGAGGTCAAGGGGCACTCTAGAGGACATACATGACCCTCAAGACGCCAGAGCGGGCCCTATGAAGGTCAGAGAGGCCGTCTGGAGGTCAGAGAGGCCCCCTATAGGCCAGAGGGGCCCCTGGAGGCCAGAAGGACCCATTGCATTGGGGGCCAGATAGATCATGGATGCCAGAGGAGCCCCTGGAGGTCATAGGGGCCCTCTGGAAGACATAAAGGGACCTTTGGAAGCCAGATAGGGCTCTCTGGGCCGCCCTCTATACGCTAGAGGGGGCCCTATGGAGGTCACAGGGCCCCCCCCCCCCTGGAAGCCAGAGGGGGTACTTGGAGGTCAGAGGGGTCTCTGAAGGCCAGAGGAGGCCATCTGGAAGCCCGAGGGGAGGTCAGAGGGGGACCTAAGGAGACCAGAGGGAAGTAACCCTCTGGCCTCCAGGGCCCCACGTCTATTCCCTATTAGACGTGGGCCCCTGGAGGCTAGAGGGTATTTCTGACCTCCAGGTCAGAAAGGCCCTTGCAGGCCAGAGAGGCCCCTGAAGTAGAACATTGTGTGGAAACAAAAGCAATTAAAAACAACAACAAAAAATGACACGTTCGAGGAGGCCTCTTCTCAAATGGAGGCCCACTAAATTTCGACTTGACCCCCTGACAAAAATCCGTTGCGCCGCCCCTGCATGTGTGAACTTATGTCGGATGACCTGATCTGTTTGAGTGTTACTCCTTACTGTCATTAGTCACTGGCAATTTCATGTGACTGGGCCTTGTCACCGTCTGATGATTATTTGGAATATTAGTGTTCTTTCCGCTGTTGGCATCAAATACTATGTTTTCTTTTACCCAGCTATCTTGGAGTCAACACCAGGATAGTATCGTTGAAAAGTAACCATTAACTCCACCTGTAAACCAATAGCTATGACCACAGATATTAATCTGCCTGATGGGGTAACTTTGTGGTTTGCACTTTTAATGCTACCTTTGACTCAGAAGGCCCACGTATCAGATGTATGGAACCGAAATTTATGGGGAACAGCATCGCCAGAGCTGCTACATTCTGCTAAGTAATTAACGCGCTCTTCATTCGCCACCAAACGTTCTGCAGCTTCCATGGGGATTCCACCTCTGCAGGTAGTGCAGCCACCGGAACACAACCTCCGTGCCAACTCCTAGTCCGTTCTTAACCCTCCACAGAGCGCCGCTGTGGCCGTCTGTGACTGCACCTATGATTATCTCCGCCACTGGCCAGTCGGTCCAGTCTGACCGCTGCGTCTGTGACTGAACCTATAATGATCTCCTCCACTGGCCAGTCGGTCCAGTCTGACCGCTGCGTCTGTGACTGAACCTATAATGATCTCCTCCACTGGCCAGTCGGTCCAGTCTGACCGCTGCGTCTGTGACTGAACCTATAATGATCTCCGCCACTGGCCAGTCGGTCGGGTCTGACCGCTGCGTCTGTGACTGAACCTATAATGATCTCCGCCACTGGCCAGTCGGTCCAGTCTGACCGCTGCGTCTGTGACTGGTCGAGTCTGACCGCTGCGTCTGTGTTGCAGCCGGCGGTTCGGCGGCATATGTGCCCTCACCATGAGTGACGACACGTCCATCTCATCAGAGACGTCCGGCTGCCGCAAGCCGCTCAAACTGTGGGACGTGCACCGCAACAACAAGCTCGGCATGGTGGCCGGTTCCCTGCAGGAGTTCATCACCAAAGGTGGGCACCCGTGCTGGTCCGACCGCCGCGGCCGGCGGAGATGACACACCGCACACCGCACACCGCACACCGCACACCGCACACCGCACACCGCACACCGCATGCCGCATGCCGCACACCACACACCACACAGCACAACACCACACACCGTACACTGCACCGCAATACCACACACACACACACCACACACCACACAGCACACACCGCATACACCACACAGGCACACGCACACAGCCACACCGCACACCACACACCACACACCACACACCACACACCACACAGCACACACCACATACACCACACAGCACAACCACACACCGTACACTGCACCGCATACCACACACACACACACACACACACACCACACAGCACACACCGCATACACCACACAGGCACACCGCACACAGCCACACCGCACACCACACAGCACACACCGCATACACCACACAGGCACACCACACACAGCCACACCGCCACACCACACAGCACACACCGCATACACCACACAGGCACACCGCACACCACACACCACACACACACAGCACACACCACCACACCGTACACTGCACCGCATACCACACACACACACACCACACACAGCACACACGCATACACCACACAGGCACACCGCACACAGCCACACCGCACACCACACAGCACACACAGCATACACCACACAGCCACACCGCACATCGCAAACAGCACACACCACACAACACCGCACACGGACCCACGACACACGGCACACCGCACACCGCACACCGCACACCGCACACCGCACACAGCACACCGCACACCGCACACCGCACACCGCACAAAGCACACAGCACACCGGACATGGTAGTCAGCGGTCGCGGAACTGGGTCGACTTTGTTATGATATGGAAGGAGCAAAAGTCTCAAACTATTGGTATATACTCGTACTTTCTAGATTTTGATATCAGAAAATTCGGTAAATGCTAATGCTGCATCTTGTATTCGAGTGTTAATGATTAGAGCAGATTGTGCGGCCTGTTTGCCGCTCCTATCCTATCAAACTGACTGGTTGTTGATGGAATGGAATCTAACCGTGAGTTCCCTCTAACATGATGAAGCGGCATTCAGCATAGCCATTGTTTGTGATGGAGAATGCTTAAACTGTCAAATACAATGGTTCGAAGTGTTAGTGGCTGACATGCTTGGCTGCTGCTGCGGGTCTCCGAAGTCTGTGTGGTTGGTGATGTTGGTGTTTGTGATGTGTGTTTAGACTTTAGAGAATCGTTCGTGTGACCAGTAGGCCCGCCGTGTATTGCCAGAGGTATGTCTGTCTGTGTCTCTGTCTATCCACCTCCCTGTAGCGAAAAACACGTGGCTGACTGGTCAGTCGGTCACTGGCCGGGTTCTGCTCGAAATTTACCTGGCGCTGATTGGTCAACGCTGAAGGTCACTTCTGTCGTCACAGTCCACACAACCCTCATGTTGCAGAGAATACGGCCACTGTCTGGTTGAACCGAACTCATGTCATGTCCGCTTTGTAACTGGGCAATGGCTGTTCGGTTACAATTGACTCCTGTTGAACATTTGTTACCTTCAATGTTTCGTGAGGACCAGAATAGAGCGAGCTGTCGGCCTGCGCATGTTTTGCGGCCGCTGAGCAGCAGCCTCCGCCCCCTGCTGCACCCATGAGGTCGATAACACGCAATCAGCGCCGGCTGCGTATTGGGTTTGGAAGCCGGCCAGACCCGCGCCGCAGATCATATTCGCGAACCAGACACCAGCCGCGTAGTTCATCAGCCGAGTTCCCGCGCCAGGCTGTTTTTGTAAGTTCTTTGATACTTTGCGATGTGAAATAATGACATTTTCCACGAAAATGGAGTTATCACTGAAATCGACAGACGAGACTAAAATATATTGTTATTTATTACTTTTCGCATATAAACATTACTACCGAAAGATATTTCAAGTTAACCCGCGCCGTGTCGGTGCTCGGCGCCACCTTCGGGGGGGGGGGGGGGGGGGGGGGGGGGGGGCGGGGGGCGTTTCGACGCCCACCTCTAACTCGGCTTCTATGAGATGTAGACAAAAACACTCCGTTTGAAAGCTCGTCAAAAAGCATTTTGAAACTATTTCAGACATGTTTTTCTCAGGTCAATATTGAGGTCACCAGAGGTCATCAAGGGTCAGAATTTTAAGTTTTAGGCTCCAGAAACCCCCAGATATCACAGGAACTATGATAGCTAGGTACCCACGGAAAAAGCAACGGAAAGTTCTTGGAAAATGCAATCGCCAAGGTGTCTTCAGATTTAAGCTCAGGCCAACAGTTTAAGCTTCAGAGCTCATACAATGTCAAAAAGTATATTTTTTTTAGCAAAGCAGTTTTCACAAATATCTTTTTACCTAAAAAAGATAGAGCAATAATGTTGACTCCATCGTGTTTGTCTCGTCAAGGCGCTCCGCATCATATGCATGATGACCAGGTTGGTCAACTTAAAAATTTGACCTCAGGCCAAGGTCAAGTGGTGACCCAATAGGTGATGTTACACATTGGGAGACGTGTCTCAACGAGACAAACATATCGGTGCCAGTTTTACTTATCTATCTTGATTTTGTCAAGAGCTATTGACAAAATGTGTTGGTGACCTCGGATGACCTCATCTGACCCTGTATGGGTCACTGAACAAAATTTGCAACTGGAACTTCAAGAATGGCCTATGATAACATGATCCAGAAGGAATTGGACTGATATATTTCGTATCATCAGAATAGGAAGCATTTTATTATTGCCCCATTGACTTAATGGGGTCACGAAATTGACCCGACCTTAGGTCACCGATATAAAAAAAATCCGAGATATGCGAATTGTAGGAATTATATTGCCCTTATGAAATCCTGTAAGTACGAAATCGATGGGCCAAAAACGCTGGCTGTGGTACGACCGGAAACATTTTTGGAGGTGGGGTCACGTGACCTGTCCTGGTGACCTGACCTGACATGACCCGATGAATTTTGTTTTCTCACACTATGTGAGTAATTGATGCCCCAACAGCTGTGCTAAAAACGGCGACGCTGCGCGCAGCCGTTTTTTCCTATCATCGAAAAACCTTAGAGGGGGGGGGGGGGGGCGTCCTAAACGCCCCCACCCCCCCCCCCCCCCCCCCCCCCCCGGCACGGCGCGGGTTAAAGTTGATAAGCGTTCCAAACTTTCAACGACCGTTATTTTCAAGTAGGGAAAACACGATTCGTCGGAAGGTGTCGGAGGGCTCAAAAGATGAGTCATGCCATTCGAAAGCTTACCTTATGAGGATCTCAGATATATAATATTTTTTTGAAATCTGTCGAGGTCTTTTTTTTGCAAATGTTATTTGTGTCGAAAACTTTTCGGATGACCGATGCTACCATTTACGTTAGGGCAAAGAGGCTGACAAATGGCATATGAGCAAACTCGTTACAGCCTGTAGAACAACTTCCAACGGATAGCTGAACCTCATGCTTTTGATATAAGCAACAATCACCAGCGATAGTGAATCGCCCCCAATAGCTGCCGTACGGCTCACCTCCCCCGCTCCCGTGAACGCCTGATCGACCATCGCGACCCGCCCGCACAGCGCCGGCCGCCGCCAACCTACGGACCTACGGAAGCACTACGGAACTGTGTGTTTGGCAAAATGTGGGCGAACCTTGCGTTGGAATGTGAAATTTCGAGTTCAGATGGTCGGCCCAGTCCTCCACAAAGACATGGAGCGAGGCCCAGTAGAGACCAAGCCCAGGAGAGGGTATACATTCTTATGAGTGTCCGGGTATTTTGCATTATTTAGCCTCTAACCAGCGTGGTGTAACGCATAGTACTTATATCAATGAGTAGGTTCACGTTTGGCGACTGCCATGGCTACGTCACGCCTGGTTCAAACCATAATAAAGTAACTTTGTTACCACATCAACTATTTCTGGTATGCTTTTTGGAATAGTTCTCATTTTCTTCTAGAATTTCAACTAGCTTTCCATTGAGCACAAATACTTGTATCCATCTCTCTTAGATAACAAATTAAAGGGGGGGGGGGGTAACTACCAAGCCACTTTGCATTGCCTTAACACTGTGGAGCGGGATTCGACTGCCATGGTGACGTCACGGCTACCAAACTGGGGCGTCCCGCCCAGCGATACACCACGCTGGTTAGAGGCTAAATATTGCAAAATACCCGAAAACATTCCAACGCAAGGTTCGCCCACATTTTGCCAAAACACAGTTCCGTAGTGTTTCCGTAGGTCCGAAGGTCCGTAGGTCGGCGGCGGCCGGCGCTGCGCGGGCGAGTCGCGATGGTCGATCAGGCGTTCACGGGAGCGGGGGAGGTGAGCCGTACGGCAGCTATTGGGGGCGATTCACTATCGCTGGTGATTGTTGCTTATATCAACAGCACGAGGTTCAGTTATCAGTTGGAGGTCCCTAACCCTAACCACACACCAAATTTGAACACAATCGGCTCAGCCGTTCCTGAGATATAGAATAGGGGTGTGCACGTGCACACGTGCAGTCACCCCTCCCCTGAGTTGTGTGAAAGTGACGGCTGAGGGGTATCTAACCACACACCAAATTTGCACATAATCTGCCCAGCCGTTACGGAGTTATTGCGAGAAAATACTTTTTTAACACCCCTCACGCGACACGCGCCACGCGCAGTGATATCACCCACATGAGTCGGCACTGGTCTCAAACAGGGTAGGTTAGATGGAGCTGCTAAGCAAAGAAGTCCGCTTGTCAATCGGACATGCGGTTGCAGAGATATGAGCTTCTCAAAAGCGTCGCCACGGGCCGGGTCGGGTCGGGCCGCTCATAATCAGATTTTTCCCATACACCACGGAAGGACGAGCGAATTTATAAAAGTAGTAAGTACAAATGTAATTATTATCCTAGTGACTTGCATGACTTGCATGACTAGTGACTTGCATGTAATTATTATCCTAGTGACTTGCCTTAGTGACTTGCATGACTAACATAATGTTGTCATTGGCGAAGGGTTCGCTCGCTGGTCCAGTAACGTTTTTTTTAACATATGCTACCATATGAAGCTTTTCGACAAAGGGCCAACATTTTCGACAAATAATCAAATTTCAAGATAAACAAATATATTCTGCAGGAGAGTCCTTACAACCAAACGGAGTATGTCGTAAGTGATTTCTTGACATGGCCTTCAAAACTGGTATCTCAGTTTAAAACCCCCTTTTAAAAGTGACTGATTTCCTTTAAACCTCCGAAGTATGATCTACCATGTATGTCATCTATGCAATGCAATTGATATTGCCGCCTAAAATTGCTGGAACCTTACGATAGGTACGCTTTTCTATGAACGGCGCCTGTGATAACAAACCTAGCACACGTGACAGCTGATTAATAAACGAGTATGTGTCGACCAGGACTGCACTTGATCATTCACACACATCATGCAAATATCTGTCTGGGCTCTATGGTCGGCCGTTCAAATGATTATTGATCTGAGCGAGTAAGTATTGACCTTAGTGACCAACTATTTATGTAATCAGACGGCGACAGATCGGCCTGGAATGCTGCTGGCTGGCCGGACAGCGGTGATGGCTGGTGTCTCAAGTGGGCCCGTGGGGTAGTGCGTTTTCTCCAGTTACCTAACCACACCCATCTCTCCCTGGCAGCAGCGGAGAACTGGTCAGGCGGTGGGATGCGAACCCGCGACACCTGTCCATCTCCACTATGGTGCCAATTGGTACAATCATTTTCGGAATTCCGAATTTGTCCGAAGACCGATTCGGTTTTCGGACGGACATAAACATATTTCTTTGGACATTTTCGGACATCCAATGCCCAAGAATGGTTTGTCGCGAAAATCACTTGTTACATTTTTATTAAAAAAGAAAGTGTCCCACAGGTAATTCATTTCCATATCAAACACTTTTCTGCTTTCGGACACATTTCTGACAAACAATGATTTTCGGACAGCTTCGGACGGACAGCAGACCATGGTCTTGGACATCGGTCGGACACTGGACAAATATTTTGTGAAACTGGCACCACCAATCTCTACGCCGCCTCGCTGATCACTACTGCCTCGTCTGTCCGACAGGGAAGGCGCGGCTGGGCGTGGACGAGGCGGCCAAGGTGCGGGTCGTCCTCGAGGAGGACGGCACCGCCGTGGAGGACGAGGAGTACTTCAGCACGCTCGACCCGCACACGGTCCTCATGCTGATCCCGCCCGGCCATCGCTGGACAGACTCGAAAACGTTCGAATAGTGAGTGCTCTTCTGCTGCAATGTAGAGCCGGCGGAGAGAGCTGCTGCAATGTAGAGCCGGCGGAGAAAGCTCGCTGTGAGATGCGTCTCATTTTGTCTCACTCTAACCATTCTTCCTCACTCCTGGGCTGCGCATCGGCCCGGGCAAGATGAGTCGGCCTTGTAATGATCATAAGTTTAGCTAATTTTTGTGTCAAACTCGTGTGTTGTGACGTAACTAAATTCGCTATATCTCGAACAAAAGTCGACGAAATTGATTTATGTTTACACAGAAGACGTACAATTAATGTAGAAGGTACCCGAAGTTTTACGTTGATGGCGCTATTGGTTTGTTAGCTATTACGAAAGATCATCAGGGGGCGTTACACGCCCCCAACGCGAGTTAACAATGGCCAGTTAATGTCAAGCTCAGGTCAAGGTCAGGTCACATAAGGTCAAAATTGGAAATGGATATATATATAATATATATATATATATATATATATATATATATATATATATAATATATATATATATATATAATATATATATATATATATATATATATATATATATATATATATATATATATATATATATATATATATATATATATATATATATATATATATTCAAAAGGCATTTTTCTGGACCAGTTTTGCCTCAGAAATGCAGTGGTGACGTTTATTTGTTCGTAGCTGGTCATTACAAAACACAAACACAATTAAAAAAATACGTCATGAGTTACTCATACTTAAGAATCCGCAAGTCAGTCACAAATGCTGATATTGTTTTGAAATTTGGTTTGGGAGTCGCCCATATGTGGCTTTCTAATATATATTCCAATTTGTGTTTAATATCTTTGAAAAATTTGATTTTGTGGTTATTAATTTTTTTTTCATTTTTGGTGGTCAAAAACCAAACTTTTCGAAGTCCGAGATATTAATTTTGCAGCCCTTGCCATTTGCTATCATTTTACGTTTTTGTATTGCATTTTGCTCAAAATTTGGTCTTTGTACGATCTGTTAAAGTTTAACTGTTTTTTTCGTCAAACTCGTATGTAGTGAGGAAACTAAATTGGCTATATCTCGAGAGAAAATATCGACCGTGGCTATATCTCGAGAGAAAATATCGACCGTGGCTATATCTCGAGAGCAAATATCGACCGTGGCTATATCTCGAGAAAAAATATCGACGAAATGGCTTTTTTTGCACAGTACACGTAAATTGATGTAGGATACGGTATCTAAAGTTGCATGTTGATAGGCTATTGGTTTTGAGTTATTGTGAAAGTTCGTCAGGGGGCGTTTTTCGCCCCCCCCCCCCGTCACTGGCTGAACCCGCAGCCGGAACCCGTATCTTCAGCTCCTAGGTATACAATGTTTGAATTCATATTACAGTTCTTTTCAATGAAGTTTTTTAAGTTCGGTGGATTGAAGGACTGTCCAGTCCCATTTAAGATGCTTAACCCGCGCACTGCAGGGGGTTTGCGCCGAACACGAACTGCAGGGGGGAGTTGATTTCCGCCGCCCCACGAGATCTCGAAAACTACGCTACGTAGCGGCAAGCGGCAAATGGCGTTTGATAGCTTGATACAAGTGCTGTCGAAAGTATTCAGTATTGTTTAGGTCAGGTCAAAATTGAGGTCACCACATGTTATCAAAGGTCAAATTTTCCATTTTTTTCCTGTTCCTGTAGGACTTCGCTCCAGAAATTCCCATATATCTCGGGAACTGTGCTAGCTAGAAACAAACGGCAAAAAGCGATCGCCAGCCATTTAAATTTCCAATCGACAAGGTGTCCTCAAATTTGATTCCAGGTCAATATTTGAGGCTCTAGAGGTAAAAAAGGGGAAAATCCTGTTTTTTGCAAAACTGTTTTTCGCTGATAACTTTTAACCTAATAAGCTAACGAAAAACTGTTTACGCCATTGTGTTTGTCTCGTCAAGGCAATTCGATTGATATACATGGTGACCTTGTTAGGTCAACTTAAAAATGTGACCACAGGTCACGTGACCTTGACCTGAGATCAAGACCGAAGTAGGTCATGTTTCATATAGGGAGGCGTGTCTCGACGAGACAAACACATTTCTGTCGGTTTTACTTCTCTATCTTCATTATGTCGCGAGTTATTGACAAACAAGTGATGGTGAACTCGGATGACCTCAAATTACCCCATAGGGTCACTGAACAAAACTTGCACTTGGATCATCAAGAACATCTTATAATAACATGATCCAGAAGTAATTGGACTAATAACATGCATATCCTTGAAATAGGAAGCATTTTAATATTTCCCCATTGACTTATTATGGGGAGGTCACGAAATTCACCTGACCTTAGGTCACCGATATCAAAATTCCGAGATATGCGAATTATAAGTACTTATGCGCTCATGACACCCTGTAAGCTTTAAACTGATCAGTAAGAAACTCTGGCTTTGGCACAACTGCAAACGTTTTTGGAGATGGGGTCACTTGACCTGGTCTGGTGTCCTGACCTGAGATGACCCGAGGTCAATTTTTTTATCTCCAAAGGTGTGCGCAATTGATGTCCTAACAGGTGTGCCAAAATCCGGCGGCGCTGCGCGCCACCGTTTTTTCGCTATCTGAGAAAACCCTGAGGGGGGGGGGGGGGGGCGGAAATCCCCCTGCAGTGCGCGGGTTAAAGGGAGATAATCACATTTTTCCACACAAATGGAGTTAGCACCTGCAATCGATAGACGAGGCCAAAATATGATGTAAATTCATCACATTTTGCTGGTTCAGTTGTCACTGGTTCACTTGTCCCTGATTCAGTTGTTACTGGTTCAGTTGTCACTGGTTCAGTTGTCCCTGGTTCAGTTGTCCCTGGTTCAGTTGTCACTGGTTCAGTTGTCCTGGTTCAGTTGTCACTGGTTCAGTTGTCCCTGGTTCAGTTGTCACTGGTTCAGTTGTCCCTGGTTCAGTTGTCACTGGTTCAGTTGTCCTGGTTCAGTTGTCCCTGGTTCAGTTGTCACTGGTTCAGTTGTCACTGGTTCAGTTGTCCTGGTTCAGTTGTCACTGGTTCAGTTGTCCCTGGTTCAGTTGTCACTGGTGCAGTTGTCCTGGTTCAGTTGTCACTGGTTCAGTTGTCCCTGGTTCAGTTGTCACTGGTTCAGTTGTCCTGGTTCAGTTGTCACTGGTTCAGTTGCCACTGGTTCAGTTGTCCCTGGTTCAGTTGTCACTGGTTCAGTTGTCCTGGTTCAGTTGTCCCTGGTTCAGTTGTCACTGGTTCAGTTGTCCTGGTTCAGTTGACATGGAACCCATCGGTGGTACTGTCAGTCAGAGGCTCGGGGCGGGGTCGGTCGCTGTCTGTGACGTCACTCACCTGCCGGGGGAGGGGAGGGGAGGGGAGGGGAGGGGAGGGGAGGGGAGGGGAGGGGAGGGGAGGGGAGGGGAGGGGAGGGGAGGGGAGGGGAGGGGAGGGGAGGGGAGGGGAGGGCGCCGGATGCCGGTCCGTTCAGCGACACACAGCTCGGTACGCCGCCGGCGGGACCCGGCCCGGGGATAAATGATCCGTCACTCGCGCCGCTCGCCGAGTCAGCTCGAGCCGAGCCGCGCCCCGCCGGCCCATCTCTGGTCCGGGAGGCCACAGAGGCGTGTATCTGCCGTGGTAGGGATCTGCTAAGAATGCGTATACAAGGAGAGAAGGGCGGGGCAACTGGAGTTGAGTGACCTCGTAAATATAGATTTATGTGACTAGGCGTACAACCTCCCGGAGGTGTTGTATGATTTAACGACGAATGAACTGCCTTTCGTGTTGCTGGTTGATTGCTCTGCTCTGGATTGAACAGACGCTGCCGCTCAGACACCGCCGCCGCCGCCGCCGCCGCCGCCGCCGCCGCCGCCCTCCCTCCGTGACCTCGGCGGCCGGCCGGCGGGGCGTTTCGGCTGCGGCAATAAACATGCCCGGCGTCCGGATGACCTGATGAGTTGCAGATCTGCTGTCCGGTCCGGTCTGACCTCCGGCTGACGTAATATCCTGTCCTGTCCTGTCCTGTCCTGTCCTGTCCTGTCCTATCCCGCCCTGTCCTGTCCTGTCCCCTCCCAGTCACAGTCTGCCCTGTCCCCTCCCAGTCACAGCCTTCCCTGTCCTGTCCTGTCCTGTCCTTCCATGTCCTGTCCTGTCCCCTCCCAGTCACATCCTGTCCTGTCCTGTCCTGTCCTGTCCTGTCCTGTCCCCTCCCAGTCACAGCCTTCCCTGTCCTGTCCCCTCCCAGTCACAGCCTGTCCCGCCCTGTCCTGTCCTGTCCTGTCATGTCCTGTCCTGTGCCCTCCAAGTCACAGCCTGTCCTGTCCTGTTCTATCCTGCCCCCTCCCAGTCACAGGCTGTCCTGTCCTGTCCTGTCCTGTCCCCTCCCAGTCACAGGCTGTCCTGCCCTGTCCCCTCCCAGTCACAGCCTTCCCTGTCCTGTCCTATCATGTCCTGTCCCCTCCCAGCCACACCTGTCCTGTCATGTCCTGTCCTGTCCTGTCCTGTCCTGTCCTGTCCTGTCCTGTCCCCCAATCACAGCCTGTCCTGGCATGTCCCCTCCCAGTCACAGGCTGTCCTGTCCTGTCTTGTCCTGTCCTGTTCCCTCCCAGTCACACCCTGCTCTGTCCTGTCCTGTCCTGTCCCCTCCCAGTAACAGACTGTCCTGTCCTGTCCCGTCATCGTCACAGCCTGTTTTGTCCTGTCCTGTCCCGCCAGCGTCACAATATATCATGGCGTCGCCACCACTGGGAACACCAGGGATATTGCCCCTAGTAATTTGCAGGCATCGCTAATATGGTCCCATGATAAAGTACACGTGCACTTGGATGTGTCCCTAGTAATTGTGAAACCGTGGCAACGCCATTGCAATATATCCTGGCACAATCTGTCCTGCCCCCTGCCTTGCCCCCTGCCTTCTCCTTTAGCGGGTCATCACACAGCAGCAGCAGCAGCAGCAGCAGCAGCAGCAGGCTGTGTGCTGCCCAGTGCCCAGTGCAGACGGACGGCTGACGGGCGGTGTTTGGTCTGGCTTCAGTCTCTCCGGCTGTCCGGCCGGCCGCGGGCCGCGGTTATCTCTCTGTTTATGCTCCCCTTTCGCCGGCCGGTGCACCGGCCCCGCGGTGGTGGACTCGGCGTCTGTCGGCTCTTTATCGGATCGTCAGCCGACGGCAGCGCGCCAGAGTACTTATAGCAGCGCGCTGCTGCAGGGTTCGCTGCGCTGCGCCGTCTGTTCGGATGGGATTTCGAAGCATTGTGTTTAGTAGAAACCGGCCGCGCTCCAGTTTTCGCAGAGTGAGCCGTTTTCATAATCATAAACATGACAAAAAGTCGGAATCGGCAAATTGTTATTGACCAAGCATTCCACTCTGTTTTCTGCCAGCGAGTTAAAATCATAGGTGTAGGAACAGGGCCCAGGTATATATACCTGTATACTGTATAGGTACCTAAATTTCAAGCCCCAGACCCCCACCGCCCATTTTTCTTTTTCGTTTTTTAGATTTATCGTTTTGCCATGTTGGTTTGACTCTTCTACACCTAGCCCTTGCCCTTGCACTTTATCGTTTTGTCATGCAGGATTCGTCTGGTTTGCGTTTCGGTAGGTATCCAACCTACCAACATGGACCATGGTAGGTATTCACATTCTTAAGGCGGCCACACACTGCGCCATTCGGCGCGTGTCGTGGCGGAATGGCGGGAGACGAGCTTTTCTGTGCTGAACACCGCGGAACCGCGGAATTTCGCAGTGATATCGCGCGCCGAATGGCGCAGTGTGCGGCCCGCTTTACATCGACGTTTTCTTATAACATGTTTTTGTTTTGTCGTGATCGTGATCTGTAAACGAGGCCATCTACCATCTAAATCACGTCACTTTATGATTTTGATCATCCTTGCACAAAGCACACGTACCCACGCCTAGTTTCCATGTTTGGGAAGTCGTTCCGTGCTGCACTATGGTGAACGTGAACTTCTCCGCTTGCGAGGTTAACGGCGATTGACTCTTGCTCTGACGTTGAAGACATTCGCAACAAGTAGCTTAACGAATTCAACAATTTAAAGTTAAACGCCATTCAACAACAAAAAACAAAAACGCCAGCTATAGCCAATTAGCGTCCGTCTTTGAGTACATGTTCAAATATTTAGATTTTAATATATTTCCTACGGCAAGTAGTACCAACTATTCCTGTGGTGAAACAAATAATACATTCCTTAAAGGGAATATTACACCTTTAACATTAGTTTTTAGCTGAGATAGCCAGATTGCCGGGCGTACTGAGAAATCTCCAAATCTGAAATTTTTCCTTTCATAAGACTGAGTTTCAACGCAAAAACCGTTGGGTATATTTGGTTTTATTTGAAATGGACAAATCTCGTGACGTTTTCATACGTCATCACTACTCCACTGTGATTTCTACTGCACTTCGTTTTCGCTATTTGAACCGACCGCCACCGAAACGTATCATGTGTTTGGCAACAGAATTGCAAGGGAGGCTTGTTCATCGTCTGGCGTAGCCATTGGTTCACAATCCATTTCACGAAGCTGAAGATTACACGGTCCCTCTATTATAGGCGTATGGTCTATTGCTCATTGTTTTACGAAGTCGGGTACAAGGAACTTCCAAACGGAGGTGTGATGAATTCATCTCGTGCTTTATTGTTGCAGCAAGTGATTTATGAAGTTAAACAGTACAGTAACAATAATAATAACGGTAACAGTGACAGTCATGGGCGTCGCCACCGGGTGAGAGGGGGGGGGGGGGGGGGGGCTGGTGCCGGCGCCCCGAGGATCGCTCCGGCACCACAGATTAGCATGATTTTAAGTCACAATTGATAGTGCAGGTGCTTTCTCCGTCGTGACATGGCTGTTAAAACGCAAGCAAAATATAAGTTGTGCCTCATAAAGCACGCTGGAGAGTCAATAAGAGAATACAAGTGTATTCCTATCGTCAGGTGCTCGTATTTTATTCACCTCTAATGAAGAGGTTGACTAGGATATACGCTGCTGCGTCAACGATTACACACGTAACTGGCTTTTGGAACCGGGATGGCATTCAAATGCAGAAAGAGAAAAGGGCTTGGGAGAATGTTCTGAAACTATTTGAAAATGTCCATTCTGAAGAAGAGCTGCAAAACACTGACAGCGACGCAAGCTGCGACTGAACACGTGATTAGTACGCGTTTGGTGCGCAGCGCCGTGCCTAACGTCGGCGCTGGCCCAGGATCTGCAGTTTTGCCAAGTCTCTGCTTCGATACTCGGAGGAGGTCCCATCGATGACGGCGGCCAACGTGTTTAGTCGCCACCTTTGGTACTTAACCCTCGCCGTTCCGATGCTCGGCGCCACCTTTGCCGTGCCGGGGAGGGAGGTGGGGGCGTCTGAACGTCCCCCTCGAACTCGGCCCCATGAGTAATAGGCGAGAACAAAATACAAATGTTCGATAACTCGTCAAAATTGGTGTCGAAATTATTTCGGCTATTTTTTTCGCCCAGGTTAATATTGAGGTAAAAATAGCCGAAATAATGTCGACACCAATTTTGACGACCTATGGAACATTTTGTTTTTGTTCTTGCCTATTCCCATGGGGCCGAGTTCGAGGGGGACGTTCAGACGCCCCCCCCCCCCCCCCACCGATTCTACCCAGGTAGATTCGTATCCTCTTGCACCAAACGCCGAAAGTAGATCCGGCGGAAGGATTTATGTGCGCCATAGATGCCGCATTGTGGTAAATTCTAACACCAAATACTCTAACACCAATATAACCAACAAATACTTGGGTAAAATATCATCACGCTGAAGGTATAATTTTGTATTGTGTGGGTTTAATGGCACTTTGTCAAATATTTGCTTCATTATAATACCAGAAACATTGTTGCACATTTCAGATTTATAAGAAACTATGGTTTCCCGTCTATAGCCTATATTATAGCACTGAAATGCTGTTTGGATTGAACACCGGATAGCGGGCGTGTGCGGTGCCCGTCAGTTTTCGGTCCCGCGGTAGTTGTCAGTGCGGTTTAGAGCAGACTACTAAACCGATAATATGTGTGGATGTTTGACACAAGATGGTATCTATGAGCAAAATGACGACCAGTAATGAAGATGCTTTGTTCTTCATAACAATTATTGATTTATTTGGGATACATACCTATGTACTCCAAGGTGCATAACTCCAAATAATAACTCAAAGGCTAAAAAGCAGCCAGCATCAGTACATGACACTGCCGGATGACAAGTAAATATATCTCTGCCGAAATATAAGTTACGGATGTGGTTTTCATGACGTTTCGAAGTTGGGACGACAGTGACACACACTAGGCTATCTACGCGACTTCCTGTTGTATACACTTATTGATATCGTTATCGTAAACGCTCAGTATCAGAAAATGTAGCACAGCAGATATTCCCGAGCCCCCCCCCCCCCCAATGTTGGCCTGAGCCCCCCCCCCCCCCGCAATGTTTTCCAAAATGTGTGCCCCTCTAAAATTCCAAGGACTACCCGTACAGATTGTTGCTTTGCATTTTGCGTATTTCATCATATCAAGATGCAGGGTCCTAGGATTGCTTTGGAGCTTAGGTGCGGAATGTAAAATTATGGCTAAAAATAAGCACAAAGAGTGGAAAATTCAACCAAAAGCCATTGTATTCGGCTTTATCAGTGTCCAATTACCCGCTAATCAGAATTAGTTATTACCTATGCCAATTTTGATCTGTCTTTCCCTGTCTTGTCCTATCATTACATCCTTAAATCAGTATAGAGTTCAAATTATCCAACACATCTTAGAATAAGGAGTGGAAAATTAAGAGGAAAACTTGGGAAAAAGAGTGGAAAAATAGTATCCATAGGGTGTCATTTTCCGCCCAAATTTCCAATGCCAGGACACTCAAGATATGATACCATCTCGAGTATTCCATCTTACAAGTATACGAGCATTGTGATTCCATCTGCGACTGCTTTTCGATTATGATATGGGTAAGTTGGTAGCATGGATTCTCTTCTGCTAACAAGTCTGTAGATACAAGGTTCAAGCGTTCAGATTAGCGAATAGCGGAGGGGAGCATGACGAATTAGCATCAGCATGACGACAATCGGAATGCTCTATTTCAATAAAGTTCAGTAGAATTTTTTAAAATTTATTTTTTGCCTGAAATAAGACCGATAGTTTATGCAGCCTTTTTGGCTCCCTGGTATTGCAATATCCTAAGTATAACATCCGTGCTAAAATATTAGTTTGATGCGGAGGAACGTCGAGGAGATCGTACCATCAAAGGGCATCGGTTCATCGCGGCCAGGGGGCCTAGGGGTACATGTCTCTTCCAGGAGGTTAACCGAGGTTGACCTGAATGGGTCCTTGGTTGACCTGACGAGCCCTCGATCAGCCTGAGCGAGCCTCGTTGGGCCTGGAGGGGAACTCGGTCGACCTGAAGTGCACTCTGTCGACTTGAAGGAGTCATTCGTCCATCCGTGGGGGTTCCAGTCGGCCTAGGGAGCCATTGTTTGGCCTGAGGGTTCCCCTGCTGGCCTGAGGGGGACCTCAGTCGGCCTGATCGGCCTGAGGGCCCTCGGCCGACTAAAGGGGGGGGGGGGGCTCGGTCGACTTGATCGAACCTCGGCCGGCTTGGCCGGCCGGCCCTTCGTAGGCCTGGGGGGGGGGGGGGGGTGTCCAGTCGGACAGACAAGCTCTTCTTCGGCCTAAGGGGTCTCTGTCAGCCTGGAGGGGTCCTCGGTCGGCCTGGATGGAAGCTCTGTTGGCCTGAGGGCCCTCGGTCGACTTTAGGGGCCCTCGATCTGCTTGAGGGAACCTCGGCCGGGTTGAGGGGGGTCTGAGGAGCTTTTGGTTCGGCCTTAGGGGCTCTTTGTCGGTCTGAGGGACCCTTTGTCGGCTTGAGGGGACCTCAGTCGGTCTGAGTGGCCCTCGGTATGCCTGAGGGGACCTCGGTCGGCGTAAGGGGACCCTGAGTGGGCCTGAGGACCCTCGCTTGGTCGGAGGGGCCCTCGGTCAGCTTGAGGGGCCCTCTGTTGGCCTGTGAAACCCTCGATCGTCCTGAGTGGCTCTCGTTTGGTCTGAGGGGATCTCAGTCAGCTTGAAGGAGTTTTTTTCGGTCTGAGGGGTCCTTGGTCGGCCTGAAATGGCCATCGTCTGCCTGAGGGGGTCCTCTGACGGCTTTAGGGGCTCTCGGACGCCTTGAAGGGCCCTCAGTTGGCTTAGTTGACTTGAGAAGACCCTTTTTCGGCCTAAGGTGCCTTCGGTCAGTTTGTGGTTATTTTTCGACCTGAGGGGCTTTCGGTCAGTTTGAGGAGACCTTCGGTTGGCCTGAGGGGCCCTTAGTCGGCCTGAGTGGCCCTCGGTCGGCCTATATGGGTCCCTAGTGTGCCTGTGGGGCTCTTCTGTCGGTCTTAGGGGGCTCTCGGTCGACTTGAGAGGCCCTTGGTCGGCTTGGGGGGGGGGGGGCTTTAGTTGGCCTGAAGGAGAACTCAGTCGGTCTGAGGGGACCATCGGTCGGCTCGAGTGGCTTTTGAGTCTTGCCAGGCCTGAGCGGGCCCCAGGCTGGTCTTAGAGGGTCATTGTCTAGACCGGAAATAACCCGGCGGTCTGAGAGGGGCCTCAGTTTGTTTGAGACAGTATCTGCCAGGCCTTAGAGCCTTAGGCTCCTTGTCGTTCTGAAACTACCTTTGTCAGGCCTGAGAGGGCCCTGTGCCTGTCTGAGAGATCTGTTTACCAGTTTGAAAGGACCCTTAATCGTCCAGGGGGGGGGGGGGGGGGAGCGCTGTTCAGACATAAGAGAGCCCTAAGTCCCTAAGAGAGCACACTCCGCTTCTTTGAGAGGATTATCGGTCGACCACAGATGACCACCGTCTGATCTGAGATGGCCTTACGCTTGTCTAAGAGGGCCATTGTCAGACCTAAGAGGGCCCTGTGCAAGTCTGAGAAAGCTCTCGGTCATTCTGGAGAGCCCTTAAACGGGCTGAGAGAGCCATGTCGGTCGGAAGCAGTCTTGCAGACTCGGACTCGGAATATGAGTCTATTGGAGTAGGTGATTTTTGCCGGAGTCGGAGTCAGTTAATTTCTGCCGACTCCGGCTGGCATGTAAAAATTATGCATGAGGAACGTGTTTTTCAGATGCATTTTTAATTGGCCACCGATGGCGATAATTTAACATTTAACGGCTTCGAAATTGTGTTGCTGACCTTGTCAGTGTTTACCTATCAATTTCAGTTAACTAGTAATTTGTCAATTTTATGGGCTGAAAGAAGGAAATTGGAGACAATATGTTTTGGGTATTTTTTCCCGTATGAAACGGAAAAAAGGGTTCCATAATTGTAATAATTGTAATCGTTTTATAATAAGTATATTATATAATAATTATACACTATATATATATACATATACATATAGTATTGGACATCTATATAGTATTGGACATTTAGTAAGTCAACTTAACCATTCGGCCGTTGCCCCCCCCCCAACCGATTTCATAAAGTTCCACCACTGCACGTAGGTGCACGCAGCAGACACGCATACACACTGTCCTCTGCACAAATTGGCGATTGCTGTCCGGCGCCGCCCCGCTGTAGTCAGCAAGTGTTTTCACAGTTCAGCCTTAGTGCTCAGGTTTAGGATTATTGACGGCAAGTTCAAGTGTGGAATGTCTCCATCCGTGCGATCACCGGCGATTGACTGTATGCTTTGCTCCGGCGTTGAAAACACTCGCTTTACCATTAACTTTAACAAATTCAGTAATTGATATTTGAACAACCAACAATATACTGCAGGGAGACACCTGGGGTGCGATCGGCAACACGACGAATTCGCCGTAATCACGACGAATTCGTCGGTGATTCGTCGGACGCCGAATATTCGCTCAGTTTCTGTTCGGCAACACGACGAATCTGCAAACGAGCGAATTCGCTCTGTCGGAGCGCGAATTTTCAAACCAGTCGTCGGGAGGGCTAATTTCTTTTTGCAGTGTGCCATAACGTCATCTGCAGTATTGCTGTATTGACTGCAGTGTTGCTGAGTACTGACAAAGTTCAAAGTACCGTGATTTCTGAAAACAAGTAAAATAACCACACAAACCAAGGCTCTATAGCTACACAAACCATGACACGGCGCAGCAGTGACAAAACCGGCGGATAATTGTGTTGTTACAGAACGCACGAGACAGCGAATTCGTCAGAGACCGAATTCGTTGGATTCGTCGGAGAGCGAATTCGTCGTGTTACCGATCGCACCCTTAAGTTTGACAGCAATAGCCCAAATTCCAAAACCATGAAATCACACAGGAGCGGTGACAGGATTGACAGTCTTCACAGGATTGTTTGTTTACAAATACGGCCTTGGAATGCTGTCGAACGCTGCAGACGAAAAATAGCGTGCCGCCTAAACCAATCAGCGTATAGCGGTTTGAGAGCATACGCGAATATTTATCTTTCAATAAATATCCTAGTATATTGTAGGTTTTCAACAGCGCATTTTAATGTAACTTATGATAAAAAAGAAATATGCTGTAATATGCGCAATTCACCATATTTCAAAACCGTAATGTGGTCACTATACGTTTACGCGGAATAACGGCGTTCAACAATAACGTTGCCATGGCAACGGTGGTACGGTATAATTTGTTTTCCGTTACGGATCTAGTCGATAACAATTGATTTTCATTTGATATATTAGTATATTACAACTTCTTACAACGCATTTGAATATGTATATATATATATATATATATATATATATATATATATATATATATATATATATATATATATATATATATATATATATATATATATATATATATATATATATATATATATTTGAAAGCAACTATATACTGCTATCACTTAAGCCCGGTTCCCACTGGGCCCGCCACCCGTCAAAACGGATCCGTCGCCGTCAAACGGGCCCGATGACGGCCGTTCAGTGACGGTTTCGGTGGGAACCGGGGAGTGACGGCGACTGACGGGGCGCAACAGCTGATCGCGACGGATCCGACGCCGTCTGAGCCCGTTTTTCAAAGTTAAACATCGTTCAACTTTTTGGCGAGGAAAAGGCTCCAGAAAAAGCTCCATGAAAAGCATTACCATTAGCCCGTTCTTGGGCCATCGGTGCTCGAAATTCTCCCATTTCATCTCTGCACAACAGTGGTTGGCGAACCCATGTTCTACGGCGCCGTCCTGGTTCTTCGTTCATCATTAACAACAGCAACAGCTCCTCCTTCACGTTGTTCAAGTTCGATATTCATCTGGGTCTGGATCTGAGAAACGTGCAAATAAAAACACACAAAACTATACACAGTCGGAACGCAGACGCAGAACAAAGACACAAACTTGGTTTTGGTGGTGTATGCCCATATAGAGATCAGTAGTGTTAACCCGTCCGCTCCGCTGGGCGATTACTGGTGTCCAGTGGTGGTGCAAGCCAGTGATAGGCAATTAGGGATTGATAACCCGTACTACCCGCGACACCTGTCGTACCTATAATAAGTTTTTGTACCCGTCATACACCCGAAGTACCCGTCAAAAACCTACGGTGCCGGACATACACCCGTGGTACCCGTTGTGCCCTGGAGAACGCGTGATAACCCCGTTATAGCTGGCACTCACCCATTATACCCGTGGAACACCTATGGCATCCGTTATACACCCGTTAAACCCGTGAAAACTCCACCCCGGCTTAGCGTATATGTTCATTGATATATGCCGTACCGTATGTCGATGACCTTCGTTTCACAGTGATTCCGTGGTTGCTTGACATTGGTTGTGGCACTGTAGTATCCGTGGTCGGATCTGATTGGCTTTCGACTGGAGTGAAGCGATGTAAAACTCGTATCCGTAAACTGTTTTTGTACGGTAAAGTAATTCTTACACCTCCTTCTATGTCAGGGCCTATTTTAAGGGAAACCCACTGGGGGGGGGGGCAAAAAGGTACCCTCATTTTTGGGGCACCTTTTTCTGGCAAAAAGGTACCCCCATTGTTTTCCTCTGTGGATTTGGGCCAGTCGCCTTACTTTGGTATTCGAGCTTAAGAAATTCACTTTTAGAATTCACGAAAATTGATTTTGTGGACATTTTTCCGAGAGAAAAAAAATGGGGGTCAAAAACCCCCAAAAAATCACAAATCCGAGACAGACATTTGGAAGAAAATGTAATTTCCTTTCTTTTGACGTTTTGTTATTTGCAATTTGCTTTGAAACTCTATTTTTACGATTTTTTCCAACATTTATTGTTTTTCCACCAAAAATGGCATGACATGACGTCATTAAAACGTTATTATCTCCCAAAATACTACATAAATTTCATTGACATTTAGTAAGAAGACGTAGAATTGATGCAGTATGATGTACTGAAAGTTTCACGTTTCATCTATCACAGTTTTAAATTTATTGAGAAAATCCGGGAGGGGGGCTGATTCTGCCCCCCCCCCCCCAGCGGGGCGCGGGTTAAGTGTTACCGGGGCTGCATGCATTGCATCAGGTGCGCTGTTTTTTTCTATCATTGAAAGCAAGGGATACATACAAACTTCAAATTCAATCACTTGAGATAATACAAAACTTCCATTTTCATTAAGTTTTCTCCTAAGATCATTGTTTTGCACGTTCAGTGCAGGGAACGCGCAGGGGATACTTGTATTGCATGCCCCCCCCCCCCCCCCCCCCCTCCCTCCAGAATCTTGTGTGTGGGGGCATTTCCCCCTGATGTCCGGCCCCTGGATCCGCCAGTGGGGGCGGATGCCATCCCCCCTTAGTTTTGTTTTGAAAATAGCGGAAAACGACGCCATTTCGCGCCGCCATTTTTGATACAACTGCTTGCCTATCAATTGCCAAAATCCTGTTAATTTGTTTACCTCGGGTCTCCTCAGGTCACGTCACTAAGTCAAGTCTAGTGGTCCCACCTCCAAAAATTGTGAGGTCGTGCCGCCGTAGCACATTGTTTGACCGATCAGTTGAATACTCACAGGATTTAAGCAGGTTACAAACACCTACAATTCTGCTATTTCGGATGATTTTTATATCGGTGACCTAAGGTGAAGTCTATTTTGTGACTTCCCAATTATAAGTCATTGGGGAAACATGAAAATGCATATAAATCCACAGGAAATGGCCAAATTTGCCCAATTTCCCCCAGAGTCCCGCATCTTTTGCAAAATACAAAGATCCAGTGGCGGATCTAGGGTTGGGCAAAATGGGCAATTGCCCCCCCCCCCCCCAACCGCCTGAAATCGGCGCAAGATTGACACATTTCCTGATATAGAAGAAAATCTCAGGAACTTTTACCAAGGAAAGTTAGCTTTAACACGCGCCCTGGACGGGGAGGGGAGGGGGGCGAAATCCACCCATCCCTCTGGTTTTTCGCGGATAGCGCAAAAATGGCGGCGCTGCGCGCCGCCGTTTTTTGCATACCTGCTTGGAAATGAACTACCAACATTATGTCAAATTCCTGATATCGGGTCATCTCAGATCAGATCACCAGACCAGGTCACGTGATGACCCCACCTCCAAAACGTTTGCGGTAGTACCGCAGCCACAGTTCTAGGCCGATCGGTTTCAATCTTGCAGGATTTGATAAGATGATAGACACCTACAATTTGTTTATCTCGGATGTTTTTTATATCGGGTATCTAAGGTCAGGTCAATTTCGTGACCGCCATCACTGTTTTGTCAATAACTATCGACATAATGAAGATAGAAAAGTGAAAACGGTACCAATGTGTTTCTCTCGTCGAGACACGTCTCCCAATTTGCAACATGACCTAATTAGGTAACCACTTAACCTTGACCCGAGATCAAATTTCTCAATTGACCTAACCTAGTCAACATTTACATGATTCAAAGTGCCTTGACGAGACAAACATGATGGCGTCAAAGGTAATGCTTTATCTTTATTAGGTAAAAGGTTATTTGCGAGAGAAAAAAAAAACAGTTTTGCCAAAAAATAACATTTTTGACATTTGCTGACCTCGGGAGCCTAAACTATTGACCTGAGCTAAAATCTGAGGAACGATTGCATTTTTTTCGATTGCATTTTTCAAGAGCTTTCCAGTACTTTTCCGTTTGTTGCTAGCTATCATAGTTCATGTCATATCTGGGGATTTCTGGAGCGAAGTCCTAAAACTGTAAAATCTGACCTTTGATCACCTCTGGTGACCTCAATATTGACCTGACCTATACAAAATACCGTTATACTTTCGATAGAGCTTGTCTCGACCTATCTAACGCCGTTTTCTGCTTGTCGTTACGTTGCGTGGTTTTTGAGATCATAGGGGGTGGCGTTTCGACGCCCCCTCCCCTCGAACTCGGCTCCTATGGGACGTATACCAAACCCGAAAACATCGTTCGAAAGCTTGTCCAAAAGCATTTTGAATATATTTCGGCACGTTCTTTAGCAGGTCAATATTAAGGTCACCAGAGGTCATCAAATGTCAAATTTTCCATTTTTAGGACTTCGCTCCAGAAACCTCCAGATATCACAGGAACTATGCTAGCTAGGAACAAACGGAAACAAGCAACGGAAAGCTCTTGAAAAATATAATCGACACGGATCACCACATGTCCTCAGATTTGAACTCAGATCAATAGCTTAGGCTCCAGAGCTCATCAAATGTAAACCAACTATTTTTTAGCAAAAGAGTTTTCACAAATTACTTTTTACCTGAATATGATAAGGAAATAATGTTGACGTCATTGTGTTTGTCTCATCAAGGCGCTTCGAATCATATTCATGGTGACCATGTTAGGTCAACTTTGAAGTTTGACCTCAGGTCAAGGTCAAGTGGTGACCCAATTAAGTCATGGTGGACATTGGGAGACGTGCCTCGACGAGACAAACACATTGGTGGCAGTTTCACTTCTCTATCTTTGTTTCGTCAATAGTTGTTGACAAAAAAGTGTTGGTGACCTCGGATGACCTCGGCTGACCCTGTAGGGTTCACTGAACGAAAATTGCACATGGCTCTTCAAGAATGTCCTATGATAACATGATCTAGAAGGAATTGGGCTGATATCGTGCGTATCCTCAGAATAGGAAGCATTTATTTCCCCATTGACATAATGGGTAGGTCACGAAATTGACCCGACCTTAGGTCACTGATATCAAACATCCGAGATTCACGAATTGTAGGTGCCTAGGACCTTATGAAATTCTGTAAGTACGATGTCGATCGGCCACGAACTTTATCTAGGGTGTGACCACAAACTTTTTTTTGGAGCTGGGGTCACTTGACCTGGTCTGGTGACCTGACCTGAGATGACCAGAGGTATTTTTTTAAACTTAATGTGGACAATTGATGCCCAAACAGCTATGCCAAAAACGGTGGCGCTGCGCTGCGCTGCGCTGACGACATTTCCTTTGCGTTCGCGATGAACGAGCGAACGCAAAGGAAATGAATGTATGGTGAATTTCAACTCGATCAGGGAAGTAGTTTTTGAGATGCAAATACGTGGTGCACACGTGCGCACGTGCAGAAGCACCCCACCCCTGACTTGTGGGAATGTGGCGGCTGAGAGATCCCTAACCACACTCCAAATTTGAACACAATCGGCTCAGCAGTTGCCACCACCCACTCCAAATTGTGTGGCGACGTTCCTGATCCAACAACCCCCGATCTCCCCCACTCTGCCGCCAATGAGCAATTCTTCAAAGGATATTGAAATTCAAGATATTCCGGAAATAATGTAAAGATACTTATTTTGGCTGGGAAATACTAAAACTTAGGAATATCATGACATTTGCATTGGATTTGTATACATTTATCACCAGGTAAACATATTTTATTTTAATTGAATACCTATCAAGCGAAAAAATGGCATGGAAATACTGAAATCAGGGTGGGCAACATTTCTTGACTGGGGGGGGGGGGCATTTGCCCCCCCCCCCCCCAGTTAACATGTTAAAATAGGCCCTGTTCTATGTTAGTTACAGCACAAACCTTCGCCCACAGCTGCACAAACTAAAACTATCTGTAACTATCGTATCAAATGCGCCGGTAATGTACGCATTATACACCACTGGGTAGTATCCGTCAAGGGCCTATAACAACGTATCCGTTAACTCGTTTGAAAACCTTAAAATCACGTACATCACGTGCTTATAGCAATGTGGTACTGCAATGTAAAACTGTCGCTTTACTGAGTTACATTCGTTCCGGAGCGACCTACAGACAGACAGACAGACGCTTATCAAATAGTAATATATATTTAGATATATACATCGAGTTATAATGCCTATGCTGAAGCACTTGATTTCGTGGCAATTCAGTGGGTCTATTTAAGTTTTTTTACATTCTTGACGCCCGTGCTAAACTAGCCACTGTCTTTTCTGTTGAAGATAGTTTTGTATGCAATATTTAACATGATTGCATTATCTGGTGCATGATTTAAAACACATATTAGGAATAATGCTGTCTGACAAGAACTGGTATTTCACGCAAATATTGTATTTGTTACATCTCTACATATTTGTCATATTTCCTGCGAACTTCCAGGTAACTTTGTATCGTTTCTTTAGTATATCATATGATTCACTTGAGTGTAATTGTATATGTTTTCATTCGATCGGCATGTAAATCCCCCCTGATTTAAATGTCGTGATTCATTGTCCATTTATATTCATAACGAGAACCTCACACAATAACGTGAACCGGAACTAAAAGCCATCAAGATTGGTTCCAATGCACAATGACTGAAAGCAAAATTGCGCGCAAATGATGTGCTGATCAGTGATAACTTCACGAAGGCTATGTACCTGACCGGTAATCGAGTCGCTTGTATTAAAAGCCACATTAAGCAATTGGCAACAAATAAAAGCAGTAAAACACTTATGGCATTCTTATAAAAACAAAACACAACGCTGGACCGGGACGATGAGACCCGGTCTCGGCGGAACCGGTTTGGAGAGACATATCGAAACTTCTGCGACCATATAACGTCGAGCAACTGCGCGACCGCCTCGGCGACATTTCCCCGGCTGGTACAGTTCCTGTTGAGGTCTTCACGGAAGAGCCCACTGACGAAGTAGTTGAGTGAGGTCCTGGTTGTGCGCTAAAACCTGCAGCACAGTATTCATGTAGCAGGTGTTGGCGAAGTTCGCTAGACCAGTGACGCCAACCGGCTGGTACGGTACGTCGTCCATCACTGGCGTGTGTCGTACTCTCCGTTTCTCCGTTTGTTTTCGTCAGATTCCATTTTGTGTCCCAAAGGGCGGATCCAGACTTCTTCTTTTCTTTTTTTTGGGGGGAGGAAAATACAGTGGCGTATTTCCAAAGAGTTGTTGTCCGGGGGAGGGGGGAGTAGCAGGGCGTCACCCGTCTGCGATAAATTATTGACCACGAGGGGGGTGAGATAGAGTGCGTCGTCAGCCCGTCGGCAAGAAGTGTCGATTTTTCAAAACGATTGGGGGCGGACGAAGAGGGACGGATCCAAGGGGCCTAATCAACGCCATGGCTTCACTAAAACGACTGAAATCGACAAAAATAGCACATTTCCTGTTTGTAAAAGAAAATATAAGGAATAGGTATATAGCATTTTGTTTTAAATCAGTTGCTGGTGCAAAACTTAACCAGTCATATTAATTGTGGCCTTGCGTCGGACGCCGCTTCAAACCAAAGTATTTGGCCGAGCCTAGGACATTCTCAGGTATTGCAAAGTGCAAAGGCCAATATATCAATATTGCCTTCGCACGTGAATTTATTTAATTTGTATTATGATTTTTAATTTATTATACTTTTTAGCACAGCAAACATAACCACTGCGCACAAATGGAATAATTCACGCCAGTTATGAAACCAGTTTCGACTGCCAGATGGCCCGTTTCAAGGCTGCCAGATCCAACTCGGCCCGACCGTCTAGAAACGGGCCCATCTGACGGCGGCTGACGGCGACGGATCCGTTTTGACGCATGGCGGGCCCAGTGGGAACCACGCATTAGCCAACAATATTACAAAACCCAAAGTCAAGGTACTATGTTTTGATACGGAATCACATGACGTTGAACAGCTAACATAAACTTACCCAGATATAATTTTTTACCCAGTTGGCTGGAAAGTTTGGTGCAAGAGAAAACAACCAGCTGGGTAGATTTACAAGGTGGGTAGATTTTGTTTTACCCGGAGTAGATTTTTTGGTGCAAGAGGCCTCTGATGTAACTTACTCCAATACAAAGGGAAATAATGAACCCCACACTGATGACTCGCCTACATCTCTGTGTCATCATGCAGGTACGTAGCCAAGGGGAGGGGGCGGCGGGTGCGCCCCCCTGGAAGCCAGGAGGGCCCTTTTCGGCGCGCTGCGCGCGCCGAAAAGGGCCGACGAGACCGCACAAAGCGCGGTATCATGGGCTCTGTACCACGCGAAGCGTGGTCTTTAGAGAGTTTAGAGCACTGCAGAGGCCTTTTATGGCCTACAGGGCCCTCTCTGAAAAACCAGATGGCCCCTTGGACGTTCAAAAGAGCCCTATGCATGTCAGCGGGGCCCCGGGCCAGACCGAAAGGGTCCCTGAGCGGGTCAGATGGCCCCTGGACACGTCGAATGGGCCCCTAGCCAGCACAGAGGTGCCCAGAGGTCGAGAGGTCTCTGAGCATGTTGGAAGGGCGACAAAGCGGCCAGCGCAGTCCCTTGCCAGATCATAAGGGCCCCTGAGCAGGTTGGAGGCCCCTGGACCAAGGGCGCACGCAGGATTCCATTCCGGGGGTCAGGGCCCTAAGAGCGGGACCCCTTGTGTACGGGCCCCACCCGTTTTTTTTTAAAGAAAACTTCGCGGTTTTCGGGCACTTGTTTTTTAGCGGGCCCCCTACAGCACCCCTACATCTGAGACATCATCATCATCATCATCATTTTATTTTCCAAAATTCGTACATAAAAACAAGCACTGCAGAATACTGATGATTGGTGCAGACAGAGGCGGAACTTTTTGTTTTTCGTTGGGGTTGTAATTGAGTCGGCGACGGGGGGGGGTTAGTAAAAACGACGAATGATAAAAACGAAGTATGTGCACAATTGAAGTTTAACACCTTAGAATGAACATAGGTGGTATTACCTAATTACTGACGTATTTCAGCAACAGCGAGGTGTGCAATCTTAAAAAAAATGAAAGTATCATGGTTGGGTCAAAGTAGGCAAAGACTACCTCATGGTAGCTATTATTAAGGTTATACATAAATGGTGTGACTCAGCAACTAGTCATTTCTTGCAAGAAAGGCACCTCCTGGTGATGCCAATGGTCCAGGTCCGGTCCTTTTATATATTACAGTGAGATATAAAAATACATAACATATTTGATATTTCTCACAACTCACAAGGCCATGGGTGGATAATTGTTTTCAAAGTTGCCCCGGCCGAGGACGGGCGCAACCAAGGGGCCCTAGGGGGGCACGTGGCGGGAGATGTCCGTGAAGTTAGTGACGGAATCGGATTCGAATTCAGCGTCGAGTAGAGATTTGCTTCAAAATGTGGGAACAGTTCAATTGGGGCACGCTGATCACGCAAATGACATTCATTTTGACATTCAAGGTCATCTTCATAATCATCTTCAAGGTCGAAGGACTTCGGCTCAAAACGACCCGAAGTTATTGTCCGATCGCAAAACAAAATAATGGTATCATTATATTCCTCGGGTCAATATCTAGGCGCAGCTTTCGAAACCTCACTGGAAGCAAATGACCTTGACCCTCATTTTCAAGGTCAAAGGACAAATAACCCGAAGTTCTTGTCCGATCGCCAACATAATGGTCTCATTCGATTCCTCGGCTTAATATCGACCCGATGTTATTGTCTAATTGACAAAATAATGGTCTCATTCGAATCCTCGGGTTAATATCTAGCCACAGCCTTCGCAAACTCACTCGTGGCAAATGACATTGACCCTCATTTTCAAGGTCATAGGACGGGGCGGCTCAAAACGACCCGAAGTTAGAAGCCGATTGCCAAAATAATGGTCTCATTCGATTCCTCGGGTCAGTATCTGCCGTAACCTTTGCAACCTCACTCGCTGAAAATGACCTTGACCCTCAATTTCAAGGTCAAAGGACTCAAAACGACCCGAAATTATCATCCAATCGCCATTGATCTTGAAATTGGGGCCAATGTCATTTGCTACGAGTGAGGTTGCGAAGGCTACGGCTATATACTGACCCGAGGAATCGAATGAGACCATTATTTTGGCGATCGGACAATAACTTCGGTTAAGATTAACGTGAATGTCAAAATTAATGCCATTTTCGTGATCCGCGTGCCCCAATTGACCTGTCACCACATTTTGCAGCGAATCGCTACTCGATGCTGAATTCGAATCCGAATCCGTCGCTAACTTCATGGACATGCGGGGAATCACGATTGAGGGCGCCTCTCCTGGGCGTCTGGACACCGAAGGTGCCACTCTCGAGCGTAGGTGGCGCCCCTTGAGTCGTGAGTGCCGGCGGCACCCCTTTAGATCGGACAATATGCCTCCTTTAGACCGGAGATAACGACCCCAACTGTGCCTCCCCCGAAAATATAAGTTTTCTGACCTGCCCGAAGTGTTCACTAAGACAAAATTGGCAAGGCTCAGCCTCCCTTGACTACCCCCCCCCCCCCTCCATTTCGAAAGCGCACCGAAAGCGCAATTTTACCCATATTTTTCACAGATAGTCGTACCAAGTATGCATTTTTATGCTGGGATTATATTTGCGTTTCTGTAGTCTTTTTAAATAATAACAAAGGTCTTGCAAAAAAAGGTCTCTCAAAAGTGACTGCCCCGGCCCCGCCGGGGAAACTTTGAAGTTGCCCCGGCCGCAGCCGGGGCTGCCCTATAGGATTATCCACCCATGCACAAGGCAAACAAATTAGGCGAGAACCAAACAGCATTATTTTAGTAAGGCAATAAATTAATCTCATCACCGAAATGACTAACATTATCACCGTAAATGACTTAAAATCACCGAAACGTCACATCATATTGAGGATTTTGGGCTTCGGCCGATGGACTTCTTTAAAAATATGTAAACTGGCTCCAAGGGTGAGGTGAGGTGAGGTGAGGTGAGGTGAGGTGAGGTGAGGTGAGGTGAGGTGAGGTGAGGTGAGGTGAGGTGAGGTGAGGTGAGGTGAGGTGAGGTGAGGTGAGGGGAGGTGAGGTGAGGTTAGGTTAGGTTAGGTTAGGATAAAAGCTTGAGAAATAAATGGTGATGCTTTAACATGGAAGTCAATGAGAAAGTGGTCATTTCGGTGATGGATTAACCCTCGCCCTACGGGAGCTTTTTCACCTTCGCCCTACGGGGGGTGGCTGACAGGGCCCCCCTGTTAACTTCCAAACCAAGCAACTTAGAGCAATGCGGTAAGAACCAGCATGTTGCCTGTCATGAGAGAAATCTAACAGTATACGATTTTTAGGTTTCAGGTCAACGGGTGACCTTCCAGGGCAAGTGAATGACCTCGGATTTACCACGTCCAGAACAGAGATTTTGCTCTGCAGAAAACATCAAAATTAGACATTGATCAATGTAAATAAAAAGGCATGTTCATAGACCAGTTTTGGCTCAGAAATACAAAAAAAGTAATTATTTGTTCGTATCTTGTCAAAAAAGTCAAAAAACGTTATTAAAAAAAATGACGTCATCAGTTTCTTACACTTAGAGAGCCATCACTCCGTCAAAAATGAAGATATTGCTTTGAAATTTGGTATGGGTATTTTCCATACTCAGTACTCTCACATATATTCCAGTTTTTTAATATCTTTGAAAATTTTATTTTGTGGGGATTAAAAAAAGTAGGGGTAAAAAACCCCAATTTTTTTCCAATCCGAGATGGCCATTTTAAAGAGAATGCCATTTTGTATCTTTGGTAAATTGCGTTTGCAATTTGTTTCAAATCTCTGTTTTCTACGATTTTGCAAATATTTCTCGTTTTTTTACCAACATGACGTCATCAAAACATGATTATCTCCCAAACTACTCAACCAATTTAAATTAAAGTTTTACAGCCTACGTCTAATTGTTGTAAACTCAGCTGCCAAAATTTTTAGCAAGATGCATTGCATGTGTAAAAAGTTATTCAAGATAAACCTCAGGGGGGCCTGTCAGGCGAGGGGTAAAAGATGTATGTAAAATTAGCAGCTGATTGATATTGCCCAATCTATCATTTTGAGGCCCGGCGCCTCAGAATTGCCTGAAACTTGACAGGTAGGTTGTCCTTGCCACGCTAAACACGAAAAACGTAAAATTATCTTGGAATACGGGCTGCTTTTACAGTTATAACGTTTTAAGTTTTGAATGTCTGTCAGTTGAATATCTGGCTAACTTGACGCGGAAAGCCTCCAATTCCTGCGCAGTCGTTTCAAAATAAAGGAAGACAGACATCAAAAATTTAAAAAAATGTATAGCTCCGAAAGTAGCCCGTGTTCCAGGCTAATCTTACGTTTTTTGTGTTCAGCGTGGCAAGGAGGGTCTTCCTGCCAAGTTTCAGGCGATTCTGAGGCGACGGGACTAAAAACTGTAGATCTCTAAAACGGTATAACTCTGAAAGTATCCCGCGTTCCAAACTAATTTTACGTGTTTCGTGTTCAGCGTGGCAAGGAAGACGTACCTGCCAAGTTTCAGGAAATTCTGAGGCTACGTGCCTCAAAATTGTAGATTGATACTACTGAGCAATATCAATCTACTGCTAATTTGACGTAGCTTAATAAAAGAGACAAATATGACGCAGCTATGTCAAATATGTACATTTATTTTGCCCTTGTATATTGCTTTCAATATTTATGCTGTTTTCACATGCGTTTTTGTTTGATGAATGTTGGATTAGGCTATTCTCTTTTAAAATGACTTTTACTGAAGTGGCCCTCTACTTTTCAACACCATGACCAGGTATATCTTGTGAAAATAATGTTTGTCTGGCTAAAAATTGAAGGTTGTGGAAATCCTAAATTTAAACTTATTTGATTTGGGTCTATGGTTATTTGTGGTCTTTTTCCAGCTCAGGATGATTGGTATGCCTTCACGTCTTTCACACACCAAAATATTTATAATATTGTTCAAGTTCTTCATTAAGTGTCAATTTCACCAACATATTTTAGCTCAACATGTAATATAACTTTTGCCAATCGCGTAAGGGTGCATTATAATGTTAAATGTGTGACCTATCCAGAACTAAGCCCAATGTAAAATATGCTACACTCAATCTTGTTTTGCTCATGTTTTTATGTTAACACCTATAGATTGCCATTTTGTGGGTGTCTGAAATTGACAAAAATGTTACCCATTTGTCAGTAAGCAGTGTTGTTCTATAGTGTTTATGACCCAACTGAATATGACCCTGCACCCCTGGGTACCTACATAGTCTTTCTCAGTAATTTTGAGATAACATGTACTACCTATTGTTGGATTTTAAATGTTGTTTTATGACAAACTTTACTAACATTGTAAAGTTTGTCCTTTTCTGTGTTCATATATTTATTAATTGTTTTGTTATGATCGCTATTGAAAAATCCTTTGGTGAAAAATCCTTTGGTTTTGCGTACAGTTTACAGTATTTATTTACTTGGGTAGGCATTCACTGGCAATGTTGGGGTTGTAATATTCATGATTGGGGTTGTAGTTTTTGAGGATGCAGTTGTAGCTACAACCCCAAAAGTATATAAAGTTCCGCATGTGGGTGCAGAGGTACTTGGAGCACCTATATCGCGGCACCTCTCCTGACCGTTCCTATGCTGAAAGCAAAGAAATAAATATTCGTGTTTTTTTTACATTTTCTAACCTAACATGATAATTGTCTTGTCATTGTCGTGTAAGGTGACTGCGTGCGCTACTGATGTGCGAATGTTAGGTGCGTGTGCTACTGATGTGCGGTACAACTGTTGAGAGTTGACGAAATGAGGTCAATGACAACACGCAGTAGTGGTGATTGGTGAACCGATGCGGTATTTTCGTAGTGCAGGTATGTGTGATCAGTTGACGCGATACATGGCTGATTTTTACAACATAATGACATCGCTCATGGCCCATCGCAACAAATGTGGAGACGGTCTCGCGCATGACTTGGGAAGGCATAACCAACGGATCCAGGGCCTGGTGTCAACCAGTTGCTGCATACCTGTCTGGAAGCTGCGCACAGGTTTTCTGGAGTTTGGTTAAAATGAGAGAAGCACGGGGAACAGATCGCATCAAAAATGTCAAACGTCGCAATAACTAGTTTTTTTCGGGAGATCTGCTACCCATTGTCTTTGGTGGGCTTGGCTTCTCAAATCATCGGTCCCTAGGTACATCTCTAGTATCATTGGCGGATCCAGAACAGTGGTTGGGGGTGGGGGGGGACAAATTCCAAAAATTATCACACAATTCTGAAAACTCATCGGATTTCGCTTGCTTTTGCATTGATAGCTGATTTAAAACAAACTTTCCCTAGTAAAAGTTGCTTAGATTGTCTGCTATATCAGGAAATGTGTCAATTTTGTGCCAAGTTCAGGCGGTTTGCCCCCCCCCCCCCCCCTGGATCCGCTAGTGTCTAGTATTGACGATGAAACGTAACATGTGCCAAATAGCGAAGTTTGGCTACGGCCATAGATGTTGCTACGCTAGGCTACGTTCGAGAACGGAATATGAATTAACCCTAGAGGCGCTCGGGGGGGGGGGGGGTCGCCCCCCTGTTTTTTCTCGGCCATAATGAGAAAACGCATGGAGATAACGACTTGAAACTTTCAGCAACTTGAAATGAATAGTAAGCCACGTTTTGGCAAAAAGAAAATGGGGCCCGGCCAGGTCAGGTCAGGTCACCAGGTCAGGTCAAATGGCATGACCACCAAACTACTTCTAGGTAGCGCCACCGGTACGGTGGTTAATTGAGCGACATGAAACTCATGGCACGTCATGAGGTCATTAAAGAATACAATCTCCCGGATTTGCTATGTCGGTGACCTAAGGTCAAGTTATAATCGTGACCTTTTCAATGTCACCCTATGGGGGAAAAAACGCATATTTCTCAGTTGTAAAGGGATAAATTTAGTTAATGTTTGCTCTAGCCACTGGTTTTGTCCAGTTACTATACCCCACCGGGCCCCATATCACGCCTCTGCCAGCACCGGGGCCCTGTCATGATCGGACCCTTACCAGAAAGAAGCCCGTATCAAGAATATGCAAGGACCGGGCCGGAGGCCCTGTTGTGACCGAGCCCTGGTCCTGACCGGGCCTCATATCACGCCTCTGCCAGCACCGAGCCACTGCACGATCGTGCCCCTACCAGGAACGGACCCCTATCAGGAAGGGGCCAGTATCAAATAATTTGCAAAGAACGGGCCCTGTTGTGACCGGGCCCCATATCACGCATTTGCCAGCACCGGGGCCCTGCCTCGATCGGACCTGACCAAGACCGGACCTCTACCAGAAACGGGCCCGTATCAAGAAAATGCAAGGATCGGGCCCTGTTGTGACTGGGTCTTTGTTTTGACCGGGCCCATATCATGTCTCTGCCTGCACTGGGCCCCTGCATCGATCGGGCCTAATCAAGACCGGGCCCCTACCAGGAACGGGCCCGTATCAAGAATTTGCAAGGACCGGACCCTGTTGTGGCCGGGCTCTCATCCGGACCGGGCCCCATATCACGCCTTTGCTAGCACCGGGCCCCTGCCTCGATCGGGCCTGACCAAGACCGGGCCCCTACCAGGAACGGGCCCGTATAAATAATTTGCGAGGACCGGGCCCTGTTGTGACCGGGCCCTTGACTTGACTGGGCCCCATATCATGCCTTTGACAGCACCGGGGCCCTACCAGGAACGGGACCCCACCAGGAACGGGCCCTTACCAGGAACGGGCTCCTACCAGGAACGGGACCCTACCAGGAACGGGCCCCTATCAGGACTGGGCCGTATCAAATAATTTGCCAGGAGCGGGCCCTGTTGTGACCTGGCCCCATATCACGCTTTTGCTAGCACCGGGCCCCTGCCTCAATCAGGCCTTACCAAGACCGGGCCCCTGCCGGGTATGGGCCAGAATGCGTTTTTTTATGCGTGCCTCCTCATAAATTTAGAAGGGGGGGGGTCAGCTGACCCCTTTGACCCCCTCCCTGCGTGCGCCACTGCCCTGGATTGACCAGAGGGCCCCTGCGAATATAACAGGGCCCCTGTGCAGGTCAGAGGGGCCCTGACCAGACCGAAGCAGCCCCTAGGTGGGTTAGAAAGGCCCCTGAACATTGAACACTGAACAGAAAGGTCCCTGAAAGGTCCCTGTCCCTGGCATGGTCGTCAGCAGGGTGGAAATGGAAAATTCCGGATTTCGAAAATTGCTAGTGTGGATTAGTATGTAGTAAGCAATTCTGAACAACTTTTCTATTTTCAGTTTTTGGATTTTATTAATTCCTGACTATCTTAAACCTATTTTTCGGCAACATGTTCGGGCGGCCATTATGCATGGTCGTCAGGATTGTGAAAATAAACAAAAATACCGGATTTAGACAATAACAAGGGAGGATTCGTATGAAGTTAACAATTCTGAACAACTTTTCTATCTTCGGTTTTCATATTTGATTAAATCCTGACTACTTCAAATTCATTTTTCGGCAACATGTTCGGGCGGCCATGACCGACAGCGCCAAAGTAGGCAACACGGACATTGGAAACGACAATCATGTACTATTGCACGTACACTACTGGTGAGATCAAGCTGAATCCTTCTATGCACGACCGACAGTCATTCTCAAATACATTTTGGTTTCAGAACTCGAATCATTATGCATAAACGAAAGCCAACAGGCCTGAATACGGCTCGTGCACACTCCCCGGTTCAACTAGCGGGACGAACAACTGAAATTTAGATATATCAGGGCCCAATCCGGCCTCCACCTTCAGAGATCCCTCTCCTTCCTCCAGAGGGCCACTCAGACCTCCAGAGCCCAATCTGACCTCCATATGGCCCACTTTGACCTCCAGAAGGCCATTCTGGATACCATTGGACCCCCTCTGTCTTCCAGAGAGCCCACTGACCTCCCGAGGGCCCACTCCGACTTCCGGATGGCCCCTCTGGCCCCTCTGGGCCCAGTCTGGCATCCAGAGGGCCCCCTCTGGATACTAATTCACCCCCCCCCCCCCCCCACCTCTGGGTTCCAGTGGGCCCACTCTGACCTTCAAATGGCCCACTCTGGCCTTCAGGGGGCCCGCTCTGGCCTTCAGAGGGTCCCTCTGGCTTCACGACGGCCACTCTCGCTTTCAGGGGGCTCATTCTGATCCCCGAGGGCCACCTCCGGCTTCCAGAGGGCCCCATGTCGCCTCCAGAGGGCATACTCTGACCTCCAGAGGGCCCACTCCGGCCTCCACCTCCAGAGGGCCCAACGCTGCCGCCACCTCCAGAGGGTCCACTTCAGCCTCCAGAGGGCCAACTCAACCTCTAGATGGCCCTCGCTGGCCTCCAGTGTGCCACTCTGGCATTCATAGGGCCCCTCTGGGTAACATTGGGCCCCTCTGGCGGCGTCCAGAGCTCCCACTCTGACCTATAGGAGGTCCACCACTCTGGCCTCCAGAGGCATCACACTCACCACCATAGGGCCCCCTCTGAATTCCAGGGGCCCACTCTGACCTCCACAGGGTCCTCTCCGACCTTCCGAGGGCCTACTCTGGCCTCGAGAGAGCTCAATTTGGCTTCCGGGGGGCCATTCTGGCTCCCAGTGGGCCTCCTCTGGCTTCCGCAGAGGGTCCTCTCCGACCTCTAGAGGCCCCACTCTGACCTGAAGCCAGGCGGGCCCTTCGGGACCACCTGAGCTCCAAGAGACTTTAGGGGGAGATATGTTGGCCCCTTCATGGGCCTTTGGGGGGCATGGCGGCCCCACTTGCGACCGCCACTGGTCTCAGGGGCCCCTCTGTCGGTCTCAGGGGCTCTCTGTCGGTCTGAGGAGGCACTGTGTCGGTCTGGGGGCCCTTGGTCGGCCTGAGGAGACCCTCTTACTGCCTTAGGGGCCCTCTGTCAGCATGAAGGGGCCCTCTGTCGGCCTAAGGGGGTACATGTCCGTCTGTCGGCCTGAGGGGGCCCTCTGTCGGCCTGAGGGGCCCTCTGTCGGCCTGAGGGGCCATAGGGTGGCCTTAGGGCCCTCTGTCTGCCTGAGGGGCTTTCTGTCGGCCTGAGAGGCCACTATCGGCCTGTGAGGACCCTTGGTCGGCTT
Source organism: Chirona hameri (assembly GCA_036785665.1). Taxonomy (NCBI): domain Eukaryota; kingdom Metazoa; phylum Arthropoda; class Thecostraca; order Balanomorpha; family Balanidae; genus Chirona; species Chirona hameri. The sequence goes on along the minus strand of JAXIVJ010003936.1, from coordinate 24,759 downwards.
GAGGGAACATTTGGTCGACTTGAGGGGTTTTGGTCAGCTTGAAGGGCCTCGGTCGGCTTTGGGAGTCATTTGACGGCCTGAGGGCCCTCTATCGGCCTGAAGGAGCCCTCTGTTGGCCCGTGGGGGCCTTCAGTCAGCTTGAGGAGGCATTCGTTTGGCTTGAGAGACCTCAGTCGGCCTAAGGGGCTCTAGGTCGGCTTAAGGGGCATTAAGTGTGCGTCTGCATATTCAGTGCGCGATTTACCCATCATCGGCGCTTGCTGGTCCGTTGAACAGTTGTCGAGTGTCCTGGGGACCAAACATGTTTTCAAAAAGTGGATTTAAGGTAGTCAGGAATTCATTTCATCGAAAAACCGAAAATGAAAAAGTGGTCCAGAATTGTTTACTTCATACCGATCCACCATCGCAATTTTCAAAATCGGAAATCAATTTTGACGACCATGCCTACTGAACATGCCGAATGGGCCCCTATTCAGCATGGAGGGGCCCAGGGCAGGTCGGAAGGTCCTCGGAGCATGTCGCAAGGCGACAACCAGCCAGCGCAGTCCCTTGCCAGGTCGGAAGGGTCCCTTAGAAGGCTGGAGGGCCCCTGGAGAGACCAGAGGGCTCCTGGAAAGTTAAAAGGGCCTCTGTGCATATCGGAGGGGCCCCTGACCAGACCGAAAGGACCCCTGGGCGGGTAACATGCCGAATTGGCCCCTGGCCAGCACGGAGGGCCCCAGGGCAGGTCGGAGGGCCCCTTGAACATGTCGGCAGGGAGACAAAGCAGCCAGCGCAGTCGGACCAAAAGAGTTGCTGGGCAGATCGGAGGGGCTCGTGGGCAAGTCAGAGGGGCCCCTGGCTAGACCGAAAGGGTTCCTGGACCGGTCGGAAGAGCCCTTGAACGTGCCGGATAAGTTCCTAGCCAGACTGGAGGGGTCCCTGGGCAGGTCAGTGGCGCCCCTGAGCAGGGCTGCGGAGTCGGAGTCGAAGTCGGAGTCAGTCGGAGTCGGCAGTTTTGGCCAGAGTCGGAGTCGCTAAAATCTTACCGACTCAGACTCCGGCCCGGAGTCGGAGTCGACTTTTTGGCAACTGGCGATTACTTTGGTCGGTAGAATAGTCGTCGGCCTAGGGACATTAACTTTACACCCCTTTCGAAACAAAATGAGTGGAAAATGAAGCATATAGTTTACTCATTCTGCGGTAGATTTCCGCCTGATGAAGATAGGGCAATAATTTTAACGTCATCTGATGATGATTGGGGTCTGGACGCACCGACTCTTATAGTCACACGGCGCCCATTTTAACGTCATCGTGCTTGTTTCAAGTAGTTTCGAATCATACCATGGTGACCAGTTTATCGAAGTCAAATTCAAAATTTGACCTCAAGTCAAGGTAATTTAAGAACATGTGGTGAACCAGGTATGTTGTGCTGCGCAATGTCGGACGCGTCTCGACGAGACATACACAGTGGTGCCGGTCTCACGTATCTTCATTTTATGCTATCAGGAGTTATTGGCAAAGAAGTGGTGTTCACCTCAGATGACCTCACTCGATCTTGTAGGGGTCACTGAGTACTTGGGGCATCAAGAATGAGCTATAATATAATAATCTTAAAATAATTATTCTGATCTAATGCGCATCCTCTGATACGAAAACATTTGTATATTTTATTATTGACTTATAATGGGAAGGATACGATTTGACTTGACCTTAGGTCACCGATATATACAAAATCCGAGATAGCAGGGTCGTAGGCATCTATGGCTTGATTACGTCCTGTGAGTTTTGAAGTGCTCAGCCAAACACTGTGGCCAGTGGCTGCGGCACGACCACAAAGGAACATGCTCGCTTGTGCATTTAACTATGTTTAAAACGAACTTAACTTTGTAAAAGTTGTTAAGATTTCCTTAAAATAAGAAAAGATGCCAATTTTCAGTCGATTTCAGTCGTTTAGGGGCATGGCACGATTACATCCGCCCCTGAGCAATGAGCACCCCCAATGATGTTTGGAAATCCACACCCCTGACTGGTAGACTTGGTTGCCGGAGGCGAGGCGGCGGAGAGCGGCGCACTGACTGGCCATCTGTCAGCGGTCAGAGCAGTATCCGGGGCCAGCAGCGGCTCCAGCGAACACGAGCTGGAGCCAGCTGGGGCTAAAGCCCAGCTGCTGCGAGCTGGCCCAGCGGTGGCTGGCTGCGTTCGCCGCTCGGTGCCCGTTTCGCAGGTTCCGTCGCCTGCAGGCGAGCGCGACTGGGCTGAACGCGCGGCCGGCACGCCGCGTCCGTGCTCGGGCACGGCGTGCGTGCTCTAGCATGCGGCCCGTGCTCTAGCATGCGGTTGGAAAACGGATATCGGCCGGAGTCGGAGTCGGAGTCGGAGTCGATTTTGTTGGGCCGGAGTCGGAGTCGGAGTTGCTAAAATTCTGTCGACTTCGCAGCCCTGCCCCTGAGTATGTTGACAGGGCTACAAAGCAGCCAGTGCAGTCCCTGGCCAAGTCGGAAGGACCTCTGAACAGGCCGAATGTGCCCCTTGACACACAAGAGGGGCTTCTTGGAAGGTCAGAGGAGTCCCTGATCAGACCGGGAAGGCCAAAAGCACGTAGAGATCCCAGATGAAGATTAACTACAAAGAGGAATTACTCCATAATACAAATATTAAAAGCGGAGCTTTCGGGTATATTGTAACACCCTTCGTCAGGGTGTTACAATATACCCGAAAGCTCCGATTTTAACTTGTATTGTAGAGTAAGCTCTCTTTGTATTTAATATATATCACCCACTCCACATCATGTCTTTTCGCGGATCCCAGATGAGTCCCTGAACAGGTCGGAAGGGCGTTGAAAAGGTCGGAGGGGCCCCTAGACGATCTGAAGGGACCCTGGGCCTTTCAACAGTAAGAATGAAGTTGTCCAGGGAATAAAACTCAAAATTTTCGCGCCCAAAAAACGGCCCGTTTCTCGGCGCATTTATGTGTTATGTTGCTACTTTCCTATATAATTGGGCAAAATAGTTCACTTTAACACTTTTTTACCGCACTTTTAAACGCACTAGCATTTTTAGAGGTCCGCACTACACGTAATGCGACGCATTAATGAGAAAGCATGTCCAGGGCATAAGACTCAAAATGTTCGCGCCGCTCCGTTTAAGAGTTTCAGGTCTTGAGCTTTAAAAAAAATCAAAGTTGGTATAGCTGATTCCAAATTGGTGTCGCCGGTTCAAAAGTTGATATGGCAGTTTGCTAACTCCAGCTCCTAAAAGTTGGTATGGCCCATGCCATACCTGTCATACTGCATTTTCCATCCTTGTAACGTGCCTTTTCATCCGTTTTGTTTGGCCCTTTCAACGTTTGGAAAGGGGCCCTTTCAACGCTCGGGAAGGGGCCCTTTCGAGGCCCCCCCCCTCCCTGGACGAAATCCTGGCAACCTGCCTGTCCTCATATAACTTACTCCATTAAAAAGGGAAATAATGAACTGATGACTCACCTACATCTGTGTCACCATGTAACTTACTCCAATAAAAAGGGAAACAATGAACCCCACGGCCCACACTGATGCCCCCGCTCGCCTGCTGACGAAACTCGTCGCTGGTTCAAACTGCCTGGGGCGATTGAGGAATGAAGGCAGGGGTCCACCATACCTTCTTCGTGGTAATTTGTTTCTGAGCTTGCCTAATCCTGCACTGGTTTGCAGTGGTGCGATGCGAGTCGGAGCGTGATCCTCGGAACCTGTCGAGGCTGTGGGGCCTGGAACCGGAGAGTCCCCGTGGGAGGGATGTTTGCCTGATATGGCAGCTCTGGTGGGCGGCATACCGGGGAAATCTGCCGCCATCCTACCGAGATCGCGTGCAGCCTCTGCTCCGACCGACTGACCTGCCAGACAACACGAGCAACAATTCACGGACCGTTACAGCTCACGAACCGCTCACGGACAGTTAACTCACGGCTGACGGACCGTTAACAGCTCACGGACCGTTAACATAGCTGCGTTCTCGGGCTATGTCCAAAGGGAGGGACAGGGACGGTCACCCCAAGGACTGTCTGCACATCAGAGCTGCCTTGTTCAGATCCCTGACGTGGTGTCTGTCACGCCACCATACATTACACAGTGGATACTGTCTCAAGACTCGTTCTTTGGTCGCCTGATAGAAAACCCTCTGCTCTTTATGCTGCAGATGTTACCTATGTAGACAATATAGACAATATAGACAATATAGACAATATAGACAATATAGACCTATATACCTGTATTAGTGGTGCCAGTTTCAGACCGATGTCCAAGACCATGGTCAGCTGTCCGTCCGAAACTGTCCGAAAATAATTGTTTGTCCTAAATTTGTCCGAAAGCAGAAGGTGTTTGATATGGAATGTAAAACATCCAGTGTATCATTCCCAATATATGCATAAATATAGGTATTTGTGTCAAATGACTGCTACAGTTAGGATACCCGAAAGCCACAATAATCATATATCAATTTTGTATTTTATACAGGAAATAAACAATAGGTATAAGCAGGGGCGGAACTTTATATCTCTTTGGGCAGGCCCGAGCCCCCCCCCCCCCATGCTGAGCTGAGCCCCCCCCCCCCCCACCCCAATGGTGTTCCGCCCCCCCCCATGTTTTCCAAAGTTTGTGCCCCTCCAAAATTCCAAGGACTACCCGTACAGATTGTTCTGTTTTGAATTTTGCGTATTTCATCAAACCAGGATGTGATTCCATCTTAGGAGTATTCCATCTTAGAAGTATACGAGCGTTGTGATTCCATCTGCGACTGCTTTTTCGATTCTTCTAGGCCCCCCTGGCCACGATGACCCGATGCCCTTTTGATGGCTCAATCCCCTCGATGTTTCTCCGCATCAAACTATTATTTTAGCACGGATGTTGGATATTTAGGATATTGCAATACCAGGGAGCCAAAAAGGCTGCATTACCTTACCTTATTATTCCAGGCAAACAATACATTTAAACAAATTCCATTGAACACCATTTATATAGAGCACTCCGATCGCCAATTCGTCATGCTCCCCTCCGCTATTCGCTAATCTGAACGCTTAAACCTTGTATCTACGGACTTGTTAGCAGAAGAGAATTCATGCTACCAACTTATCCATTATATCCTATCGTTCGGCCTGAGGGGACCTTAGCCAGCTTAAAGTTTTTTGTTGTCGGTCTGAGGGGACTTTGGTCGGCCTGATGGGCTCTCAGGCGGCCTAAGGGACCATCGGTCTGCCTGAGGGGGTCCTCGGGCGGCCTTAGGGGCTCTCGGTCGGCTTGAAGGGCCCTTGATCGGCTTGGCAGACTTGAGGAGGCCCTTTTTCGGCCTCAGGTGCCTTCGGTCAACTTGAGGAGGTGCTTTTTCGGCCTGAGGGACAGTCGGTCAGCTTGAGGAGGCCTTCGGTTGGCCTGAGGGGCCCTTAGTTGGCCTGAGTGGCCCTCGGTCGGTCTATAGGGGTCCCTAGTGTGTCTGTGGGGCTCTTCTGTCGGCCGTAGGTGGCTCTCGGTCGACTTGAGGGGCCCTTGGTCGGCTTGAAGGGGCACTTGGTCGGCCTCAGTCGACCTGAGGGGGACATTGGTCGGCTCGAGTGGCTCTTGCCAGGCCTGAGCGGGCCGCAGGCTGGTCTTAGAGGGCCATTTTCTAGGCCGGAAAGATCCCGGCGGTCTGAGAGGGGCCTCAGTTGTTTCAGACAGTATTTTCCAGGCCGTAGAGCCTTAGGCTCCTTGTCGTTCTGAAATGACCATTGTCAGACCTAAGAGGGCCCATGAAAGTCTGAGAAAGCTCTCGGTCATTATGGAGGGCCCTTAACCCTCGCCCTAGGGGGGGGGGGGGGTCCTAAAATGCCCCCCCCCTGAGGTTTTTCTTGCATAACTTTTTAGACATGCGGCGCATGTTGCTAAAAAAGAATTATGATATTATATATACATTTTTATTTTATTTAATAATTATACGTATGCTGTACAAATTTCATTGAAATTGGTTGAGAAATTTGGGAAATAATGATGTTTTGATGGCATCATGTTGGTGGAAAAACGATAAATGTTTGAAAAATCGTAGACAACAGAGTTTTGAAGCAAATTGTAAACCCAATTAAGCGAAGATATAAAATGTAATTTTCTTTAAAATGGCAATCTCGTATTTTAGAAATTTTAGGTTTTTGACCCCAAAAATGAACAAAAAATTATTTTCTGGGGAAAACACCACAAAATCAAAAGTTTTAAACATGTTAAAAAACGGAATATATGTGAGGTAACTGAGTATGGTCAATATTCAAACCAAATTTCAAAGAAATATCTCTATTTTTGACTAGAGTGATGGCTCCCTTAGTGTAAGAAATTCATGACGTCATTTTTTTAATATCTTTTTTTGACTTTTTTGACCAGATACGAATAAATAATTACCTTTTCTGTATTTGGAGACAAAACTGGTCTAGGAACACGCCTTTTTATTTACATTTATCAATTTCTCATTTTGAGGTTTTCTGGCAGATCAAAATCGCTGTTCTGGACGTGGTCGATCGAGGTCATTCACTTGACCTGGAAGGTCACTCGTTGACCCGAAACCTAAAAATGGCATACCATTAGATTTCAAACATGACAGGCAACATGTTGGTTTTTACTGCGTTGCTCTATGTTGCTTGGTTTGGAAGTTAACAGGGGTCTTTTTAGGACCCCCGTAGGGCGAAGGTGAAAAAAGCTTCCGCAGGGCGAGGGTTTTTATTTAGCCGACCTATTCAGTGTCGGCGATTTGTTTCGAAGTGCCCTTCAACAACGTTGAATAGATTGATACAAATGTGCCGCTTTCCAATAGGGGAGGGAAAATACCGATCATTAATTTTCCGAAACTTCCAACTTTGAATTAGGGAATAATTTTAGTGAATTCTTAAATTTAGATCACATCATTTTAATACCATAACAGTAGCCAAAGACATTGTTGCTAACAAAATCAAAAGGTCATTATTTCCCTTTGTCAGCTCATTTCAAACGTGTTTTTTATGTATGGTGGTGAGGTCGACCCTCCCCCCCCCCCCCCCACACCTTTTGCGGGAAAAATTAACAATTTATCGTAAAAATTGCCTTTGCAGTGCAGTCAAAATCCAGCTATATAGTGTCAAAAACTGGAAAATGTCGCGCCGCTTCTCGGCACGACATAAGTTTCGCAATTGCTTATACAAATTTGGAAATGGGAAAAATAATTTCATTAAGTGTCTGGCAGAGTCTCTCCTTGGCGGGAATTGCTGGCCCCAGTGCCTATTCCCTTCATAAAATATTCACTTTTAAGTTTCAAGCAGACCACATGTTTAGCTAGTTTGCCGAGTTCCGAAAAAGGCGACGCGAACGCAAAGACGAGGGGCACCCGGAAGTTGCTCCAGCGGTGCACAATTCGCTGGACCGAAGAGCTAACAGTGGAAACAGGCCAGGACCATCTCCCCAAGCCATCTCACCTCACGGTCTGGTTCCAATATTAACATTTCGTTTTCCAGGACGTAAAATTAACATTTTCACGCCGCTTCGCGGCGTCACATCGGTAGCCATCGTCATAACGAAGCCATAGTCATCATCATCGGTTCGTCGTAACGCTGAATTGAATTAATAACATTTTTAGCTTATTATCCGAGCTACAAGGCCTATATTTCTGGGTTTTATCAGGCAAAACCGTAAAAATTTCGCGCCGCTAATTAACAAGTACATACCTACCTACTATAACATGAAAATCCACATAAAGAAATGCTGCAAAAGCAACAAAAATGCTGCAATACACGTATCAAAATGGGGGTACATTTTTCGTCATTTCAGCCGACCCCACACTCAAAAGCCGACCCCACCTGTTGTCAGCTAAGATATGTTTTCTCTCCTGTACGTAACAATACAAATTAGTAATGCGCTCAGTGCAATGCCTGCTGAGGGTCCTGGTCCAATCCAGCTCATCAAAAGTAGACGAAGAAAAATTGTTAAAAAGGGGGCCTCACAAAATAAAGTGGCCGAAATCCGTAGTTTTTCATATCCAGGGGTATTTTTTGGGGTGGGAGGCCTCTCCCAGGGGCTTGCCCCGCCCCCCCCGTTTCTGAAGATCTGGCTGCGCCCCTGGTTAGGGCCCCTCGGCCGCCACTTTCACACAACTCAGGGATGGGTTGACTGCGCGTGCGCACGTGCACACCCCTATTCTATATCTCAGGAACGGCTGAGCCGATTGTGTTCAAATTTGGTGTGTGGTTAGGGGCCTCTCATCCGCCAGTTTCCCACAAGTCAGGGGTGGGATGCCTCTGCACGTGCGCACGTGCACACCCCTATTATGTATCTCAGGAACGGCTGAGCCGATTGTGTTCGAATTTTGTGCATGGTTAGGGACCTTTCAGCCGCCACCTTTCCACAAGTCGGGGGTGGGGTGGCATTGCACGTGCGCACGTGCACACCCCTACTGAGGTGGATCCAGGGGGGGGGGGTGCAAAATGGGCAATTGCCCCCCCCCCCCCAACGAAAAGTCAGGGGGCAAAAGTATGTTTTTGCCCCCCCCCCCAAAGCTGGAGTAAAATTTACAATTTTTATCCTTCCAAAATGCATTTTAGCTGTTTTTAGCAACATTTTTGTTTTATATGATATGCACTGCTGCAAATTACAATAAACAAGTTATTAATCGACCCGACGCAACGGCAGATTAAGCAGGGGAAAAAATAGTAAACACCTACTTTTAAATTAGCATTCACGAACTATAGACTATTGCTCTGAGCGTGGCGCATCCGTGCCATCCGCATTCCGCGCTAAGTTTGACGTTTATTTTGGCGCATTGTACGAACCTTGTACGGCCTTGGTACTAGCCAAGGCCATAGATACTAGGTAGAACCGTCCCCTGCTGCACAGACTGGTAAGTGACGTCATCGGGGGTACTTTTCTATCCGTCATAGCAAGCTAAATATATGAAACACTACTTTGCAAGTGACATACATGTAAAGTACATCATCAATAATGTATGTTAGACAGTATAAAGTCTCATATTTATGAAAAAGAAACTTTAAGGGATCCAAAAGGTTTACCCCCGGTGACGTCATTGACGTCATTGGCGGTCATGCAACAGCTTATAGGCATTGGGATGACAACGGCCTGGGTACTAGCCAACGCACATGTTTGATGTTTTCATTGCCCTCATTGCCTTCGAAGACGCCATCGGTGCTACTAGGTGTCAATGGTGAGCGAAATACGGACAGTCACAGTTCAAGTTGTAGGAGCGAGAAGAGCTTCGTTACTCGTTAGACAAGCTTTTTAATCACCAAGCTTAAATATAGTACCTAGGCTCAGACTGGTTATTGATTCGACACTGATTGAATCGATTGGAATCGTTCAATCAAAATTCCTTGAATCAACAAATAATTGATTCACCACCAGATCTTTTGATTCATGAATCGTGATTGAATCCAAATCCCCATCAAATCAAGGCTGATTGAATCAAAAGATGTAACGATTCTTAACGATTCAAGTACACTTGTAAATTGTGCAAATACATGCAGTCCCAGTGGCTACATTCATTTATACTGAAATAGTATTGCTGTAACAATGTTTTAATGATCATATATATGTATGCTTCCATTTGTATTTATTTGCATAAATTCACCACATATTTAAATGTTGAATCAAACGTGAATCGATTAAAATATTTGTTTTGATTCTTTGAATCAGAAAGAATCAATTCTCAATTTTGTCTCCATGAATCGAATGATGATTGAATCATTCGGATTCCAAAATGAATCATGATTGAATCGTTCCAAAAAAAATTGAATCAATAACCAGTCTGCGGGCTAGGCTTTAAGTAGTTTATTAAGTCATTTGAACTTTTGGAATTTTACTAGTTAGGTGTAAATCAAGAAATTACCTAATCTTGGTGCCATTAGGTAATATTGAATTTATACTGATGCCCCAGTCTGCAAACCATGGCAAGGACATCAATGAGGTGTTTGGGGCTGGGGCAGCCTGAATCCGGCCCTAAATTGAAATGGGGCAGAAGATAACCCATTTTGATTTGGGGCAGCTGCCAGCTTGTGCTAACCTAACCTACCCTGAAGAGACAATTTCCTACCAGATCGATGAATCACACCAAGACAAGTCATGCTACCATGGGGTCTTAAGTAACAGAATCTGCCCCATTTCAGGAATTTCTGTCCAAATGTTTAATAAAGCTGCCCCAGATTATTATTTTTGCTTTAATCCTGCCCCAACGAGTTCTCATGATCGAGATCTGCCATGTTGTGAAGAATGGCTGATGCCTAACAGCCCAAGGCTGTACATAATCTGAAACCTAGGTTTGAAAAACATTAGGAGATGGTGGTGCAACAGTGAGCAGTTGTGGATTGCATCATTCAAATTATTTTGAGTTTGAGATGCATACCAAAAGGTTATTTCTTGTATTGGAATGTCTAATGCACTTGCCAACCATATACACAATTTAGGACACCACTGTATAGTAGTGTGATCAGGGAAATGCCAGAATTTAAACAAATTGCCAATTTTTCTTGCATGACCCTAACTGGAACCTATGACGGTAGTCATTACCTAAGGTACCTGCCCAGGGTTAGGGTACCTATACAAATAACCTAACCTAACCTATCCTAAACCTAATGACATTGCAGGGGTTGCCATAGATGAGTTTGGAAAGCTGATTATTGGTTAGGTTCAACTCGTGCGTTTTGGTTAACTTCGTTTCGGCCTTCGGCTGACACTCGTTAACCAAACCAAAACACAAGAGTTAACCTAACCAATAATCAGCTTTCCAAACACAGCAAAGGCTATGTATTCAGTGTTGTAATGTGTTAAGCCCAGGTTTGAAGAAGTATTAAGAATTTGGGGGCCTAGAAATTACTAACACTGGACAGGTACCTTAGGTAAAGACTACCCCTGTGCCATTAGCGAAGTGTTAAGGCAAATAATGCAATTTGGGGCAGTTGTTTAAAATTTTGGCAGAAAGGCCTGAAAGGGGGCAACTCATGCAAATTTGGGGCAGCACAGTGTGTGATGAAAATGAACAAACAACATTCTTGATAAAAAATGGCTTGATTTATCTAAGCATTCGTTTTTTTTATACGCTGAAGCATGCAGCCGCTCAGGACGTACTCCCTTTTGGCGGATTCGAGAAAGGAGATCATGTACAATTTAATAAAACTTAATTTTTATGTTGGCATGCATGGAGGCCTGGCCATTTTTATGGAGGACTAAAAGGACTATGTGTTACTACCACGTGTGCTCCAGTACCGTTTCATATTTCAAACCTGTTTTAGCTTTACCAGTGCGCGCCCGCTCGGTCATCGCCCAAAAAGGCGTTTTACTGGTAAATTGATGTTATTAAAGCTGGAAATGTGCACTTTCTCGTTCTCCCACATTTTGCTTGAGACGATCCCATCACATCCTAGCCAGCTGCCACTGGATCAGCAGTAATAGCCGAGTGGCTAAGACGTCTGGCTCTCGCGTGGGGAGCCCGGGTTTCGAACCCCAGTAGAGCTATGGCCCCTGGGCGCTAATATGACCAATGTGTTCGCTGGCGCTCCATAAGAGTTGGCGACCAAGTGGGTCGTCAATTCTTTGATAAAAAGGGAAAAGGATCGTACGAACGCTAAATGTATAACAGTATTTTCTGGAGGTGATATGCTATATCAAGTTATGGTTATCCAGATTTGTGCACACGGTTCATTTGGTCATCTTATGATCCTATTTCTATGCGGCTGCAGTTGTGACGGGCGGCCGGCTGAGTGGGTCTGAGCGGCCGGCTGAGTGGGTGAGGTTTCTCTGCTGGTCACCGTGACGCGGGGTGCAGCTGGGGCGGCCCCGTTAGCTGCTGCTGCAGTCGGCTGCAGTAGAGGCGATCTGCACGGCTCAGCCGCCGTCCGGCCCCCGGCCCCGTTGTCTGTCCTCTGTCGGCTCCGATGCAGTGACCCTGAACTGCACAGAGACCGGACCTGCCTGCCGGGAACTGCACAGAGACCGGGCCGGACCGGCTGCTGCTGCTGCCGCCGCCGCCGCCGCCGCCGCCGCCGCCGCCGCGGCACTTCAGGGCCGCGGTGGCAACAGTAAAGTTGCCTTGACTGCGGGTGACCGGTATTGTAGAATTACAGGGGCCAGTTTCGCAAAATATACACTAGGAGAAAAGAGCGTTCGTTCGGAAAAGTTCCGGCATTACGAAATCGTGTCTTACGTTTCTGCAGTGATGCCTGATGGTTCGTACTTTTTAACGCAATACTCCCGCAACGTAATCTTATTTGTATGGAACTGAGGTCTCAGTAGGTACATAATTGTCGAAAAGTCGGGCTGCAGTACGGTTAACATCGTTCTCTGCTTTTCTCCGCAGTACGGTACAGATTGAGGACGAGCCGGACGCGTCGTCAGCTGGCGGCCAGTCGGCTCGCCGCAGTCAGCTGCTGCAGCGACTGCGGGCCGACCCGGGCTACATCGCGCTGCTGGGCGGCACCGACCTGGAGCTGCTGGGCGACCTGACGCCCGACCAGGCGGCCGGCTACGACGCTCAGTTCGTGGCCGACATCCAGGAGGCCAGCTGCCGATACCTGGACGGCCGGCGCGATGTTGAGGAGGCGCTCAGCTTCCTCAAACACTGCAAGAAGAACGGAAATTGAGCCGACCGCTCTGGCCGGGCGCCGGTCGGGAGTAGGGTGATCCGAGGGAAGTTTTCATGCTGCAGATCAGATGGTGAATTCGGGACGAGTTGAGGTTGTTTGGCTATTGAATTTGTCATACGTGCCCAGTAAGGCGGGGGTGGACCGTGTTGGTTTTGTATATGTTTCCGAGTGATTGGATTGCTTTCATTCTTGCAGTCTGTCGATCCATTAGTGTCTGTGACGATGTGTGGAGTCTGTTTGGGCGCGGTCGGCCCGCTGACTGCTGTCTGTGATCTCACCAGGGTAGGACGCTGGAAATGAGGCTCAACTCTTCCTGCTGACGGGCCGCTCTGTCTGGCGTGATCTGCGGGGCTGGATATTAGGACGCTGTGGGCCCGCGCCGTCTGCGCACGTCAAACACAGCCCGAGTGTGTGTGTGTGTGTGTGTGTGTGTGTGTGTGTGTGTGTGTGTGTGTGTGTGTGTGTGTGTGTGTGTGTGTGTGTGTGTGTGTGTGTGTGTGTGTGTGTGTGTGCGTGTGCGTGTGCGTGTGCGTGTGCGTGTGCGTGTGCGTGTGCGTGTGCGTGTGCGTGTGCGTGTGCGTGTGCGTGTGCGTGTGCGTGTGCGTGTGCGTGTGCGTGTGCGTGTGCGTGTGCGTGTGCGTGTGCGTGTGCGTGTGCGTGTGCGTGTGCGTGTGCGTGTGCGTGTGCGTGTGCGTGTGCGTGTGCGTGTGCGTGTGCGTGTGCGTGTGCGTGTGCGTGTGCGTGTGCGTGTGCGTGTGCGTGTGCGTGTGCGTGTGCGTGTGCGTGTGCGTGTGCGTGTGCGTGTGCGTGTGCGTGTGCGTGTGCGTGTGCGTGTGCGTGTGCGTGTGCGTGTGCGTGTGCGTGTGCGTGTGCGTGTGCGTGTGCGTGTGCGTGTGCGTTTGCGTGTGCGGGTGCGGGTGCGAGTGCGAGTGCGGGTGCGAGTGCGAGTGCGAGTGCGAGTGCGGGTGTGTGTGTGTGTGTGTGTGTGTGTGTGTGTGTGTGTGTGTGTGTGTGTGTCTGTGTCCGGATGTACACGTGATCAGAAGTTTCTTGCTCAGGGGGAGGTGGCGACTGGCGGCGTGAGAACGCCAGAGGGCTCAAGGTTCGCTCGGGGGAGTCGTTTTCACTTTTTGTACGGGCCGCTCCCTGGGGTGCCATAAGGGTGCCAGTGGCCGGGCAGTTTTTCCGCGTTCGTCATGTGTGTCACCCTGCTGCGACTGACTGCTGTGTGTGTCCTCTGTCTCCCATCTGCATAACGTGTCCATCCGGCCTCGACTGTCCTGCTGCGACTGACTGCTGTGTGTGTCCTCTGTCTCCCATCTGCATAACGTGTCCATCCGGCCTCGACTGTCCTGCTGCGACTGACTGCTGTGTGTGTCCTCTGTCTCCCATCTGCATAACGTGTCCATCCGGCCTCGACTGTCCTGCTGCGACTGACTGCTGTGTGTGTCCTCTGTCTCCCATCTGCATAACGTGTCCATCCGGCCTCGACTGTCCTGCTGCGACTGACTGCTGTGTGTGTCCTCTGTCTCCCATCTGCATAACGTGTCCATCCGGCCTCGACTGTCCTGCTGCGACTGACTGCTGTGTGTGTCCTCTGTCTCCCATCTGCATAACGTGTCCATCCGGCCTCGACTGTCCTGCTGCGACTGACTGCTGTGTGTGTCCTCTGTCTCCCATCTGCATAACGTGTCCATCCGGCCTCGACTGTCCTGCTGCGACTGACTGCTGTGTGTGTCCTCTGTCTCCCATCTGGCGAACGTTTCCATCCGGCCTCGACTGTCCTGCTGCGACTGACTGCTGTGTGTGTCCTCTGTCTCCCATCTGGCAAACGTTTCCATCCGGCCTCGACTGTCCTGCTGCGACTGACTGCTGTGTGTGTCATCTGTCTCCCATCTGCATAACGTGTCCATCCGGCCTCGACTGTCCTGCTGCGACTGACTGCTGTGTGTGTCCTCTGTCTCCCATCTGCATAACGTGTCCATCCGGCCTCGACTGTCCTGCTGCGACTGACTGCTGTGTGTGTCCTCTGTCTCCCATCTGCATAACGTGTCCATCCGGCCTCGACTGTCCTGCTGCGAGTGGCGTATGTGGGTGCTCCGTGTCCTGTCTCCTCAGCTGGCCCCAGGGTGGTGCCAGGGTACAGTGCGGTGTCGGTCCGAAGTGGTCCCAAGTACCGAGGCCGGGGTGGCGGCTGGTCGGGCGTCCGAAGTACCGAGGCCGGGGTGGCGGCTGGTCGGGCGTCCAGCGTCTGTCGGCGGCGTGGTTCGCCCCAAGGCCGCCCGGTCCCGGCACCACGGACAGGCCGGCCGCGGCGTCCACAGGTCCGGCGGCCGGGCAGCAGGCGGACTCAGCTGAGTTTGGTCACGGGTCCGGGCCGAACCCCTCCCTCCCCTCCCTCGAACCTACCCCCAGCCGTGCGACGTGTGGGCCGTCTGCACGTGCAGTTTCTGGGCACGTGCACGGCCGGTTGAGGCACAGTTTCGTATATTTCGTACGGGGGTTGGTGCTGACGTGCAGTGCAGTAGATGTTGTCGTAGAGGAGCTGTAGCTTGGCGTCTTTGTGCGAACTGTTTAGACTGTAGACCAGGAAACTAATTAAGTTCAGCCGGTCACAGTTCCTGGAAAATTGTACATATTCAGGTCCCTGCTTCGCACACCAGCTAAAATACATCGTTATTCATGCCGTTTGCTCTGCTTTTTGACATAAACAAATATGTTGCCAGATAGTTGTTACTCTTTGTCTGAGTCTTAACCCGCGCACTGCAGGGGCTTTGCGCCGAACACGAACTACAGGGGGGTTGATTTCCGCCCCCGTGAGATCTCGAAAACTACGCTACGTAGCGACAAGCGGAAAACGTCATGTGATAGCGTGATACAAGTTCTATCGAAAGTATTTAGTATTGTTTTAGGTCAGGTCAAAATTGAGGTCACCAGAGGTCATCAAAGGTCAAATTTTCCAGTTTGTCCTGTTTTAGGACTTCGCTCCAGAAATTCCCATATATCTCGGAAACTATGCTAGTTAGAAACAAACGGAAAAAGCAAACGCCAGCCAGTTAAATTTTCAATCGACTACGTGTCCTCAAAATTGATCTAAGGTCAATATTTGAGGCTCCAGAGCAGACTGGTTATTGATTCGACTCTGATTGAATCGATTGGAATCGTTCAATCAAAATCCCTTGAATCAAAGAAGAATCGATTCACCACCGGATTTTGTGATTCATGAATCATGGTTGAATCAAAACCCGCATATAAACAAGGCTGATTGAATCAAGAAGACTGTGCAATGCTATTTCAATGGTGAGTCAAACGTGATTTGATAAAAAAATGTTTTGATTCCATGAATCGGAAAGAATCATTTCTCAAAATGAATATCCATGAATCAAACGGTGACTGAATCATTCATATTCCAAAATGAATCGTGATTGAATCCTTCCAAAAAAGGTGAATCAATAACCAGTCTGACTCCAGAGGTCAAAAAAGGGGGAAAATGCTGTTTTTTTGCACACACAAAAAATCGCTATTAACTTTGTATTTAATAAAGATAAAGAAGAACTGTTTACGTCATTGTGTTTATCTCGTCAAGACGCTTCGAATGATATACATGGCGACCTTGTTAAGTCAACTTAAAATTTTTACCTCAG
Organism: Chirona hameri; assembly: GCA_036785665.1. NCBI lineage: Eukaryota > Metazoa > Arthropoda > Thecostraca > Balanomorpha > Balanidae > Chirona > Chirona hameri. The sequence continues at coordinate 8,530 of JAXIVJ010003936.1, read as the reverse complement.
GTCCAGGTCAAGTGGTGACCCAAGTAGGGCATGTTGCATATGAGAAGACGTGTCTCGACGAGACAAACACGGTTCTGTCTGTTTTACGTCTCTATCTTCATTATGTCGGGAGTTATTGACAACAAAAGTGATGGTGACCTCGCATGACCTCAAATGACTCCATAGGGGTCACTGAACAAAACTTACACTTGGATCGTCAAGAATATCCCATAATAACATGATCCAGAAGTAATTGGACTAATATCATGCATATCCTTGAAATAGCAAGCATTTATATATTTCCCCATTGACATTATGGGGAGGTTACGAAATCGACCTGATCTTAGGTCACCGATATAAAATTCCGAGATATACGAATTGTAAGTACTGATGCCCTCATGGCATCCTGTAAGTTTCAAACTGATCGGTGATAGGTGGGGTCACTTGACCTGGTCTGGTGACCTGACCTGAGATGACCCGAAGTTATTTTTTTATCAAAGTGTGCGCAATTGATGTCCTAACAGGTGTGTCAAAACCCGGCGGCGCTGCGCAGCGCCGTTTTTTTCGCTATCTGCGAAAAACCTGAGGGGGAGGCGGAAATCACCTGAAGGGGGGGACCCGCAGTGAGCGGGTTAAAACTCATCACTGCTCGTAGACAATGTCCATACTCCCATTGTCCACTGTCCAGCTTATTGTATTTTTTCCGGATGTGTCAATATTTCGTATGATATTGTACAAGTGTTGCATTGTCATCTCACTACGATGACCTGGCCTTGCCTTTGTATTATACATTTAAATGTCTTTACATTACAAACGCCCATTGGCCACTAAAGTAAACATGTCTTCCCTGTGCATCGTTACTTTCCAGTTACCAGCCACGTCCTGCATTGTGGAGGCATGTTGCGATGCAATGACACGAAACTTCCGCTTTACATTCCGACAGATATACAGATATACATAATCTCTGACCTGCCGCGTATTCTTGAAACTTCCGCTTTACATTCCGACAGATATACAGATATACATAATCTCTGACCTGCCGCGTATTCTTGAAACTTCCGCTTTACATTCCGACAGATATACAGATATACATAATCTCTGACCTGCCGCGTATTCTTGAATGTATAGAATATACACACTTACGTTGGTGATAACCTGGGCCTGTGTGATTTTCACTGAGAAGGGAGTCCCTCAGTAGAGTTGAGATGTAGCGTAGATGTACCTTTTTCATTAATGACTGTCAAATGAAGATGTCACAAAGGTTTTCATTGATAAAGCACTGATTGAATAAACGATCGAGGGATGAAGACGTGATGTCTTCTGATGCGAATGCAGGCAGGCCTGAGAAAGAACCGACGCTGAACTCGTCGAAATGTATGCACGATGTTGGGTGAATGGTACTCAAAGTAGATGGCCCTTCTGAAAAGGTGTACGTGCACGTTCGTGTGCCGAATTGCTTTCAGTTAAAGGGACTGTTCCACCTTCCCAAAAGTTGTCAAATGTACGCCGCTTGTTGTGCAAAATATGAAGTAATTGCTGCCGAACACGATTATGGCATTTGTTTCTCGCAAACAGTGCTCAATTTTATCAAAAGTTAAGTTTTAATATTTGAGTTGATGACGTCACATTGAGCTCTAGAGAGCTACACAGAAATCCTTTACGCTGCCAAAGTATGGCACAATTATTTCGAGACAATTTTGGCGCTTTGAATACAAAATAAACCAATACCAAACCATTGAAACGTAGCAAATATCTCCAAGGTTCACCTTAAAACAAGTCGACTACCATCACCATTTGGTAAAGAGAGACGACGTCATCGGCTTTAGACCCGTATTCAAATACACGTAGGGTGTATTCGTTACAATTGTCAAGACCAAACTCGAATTTCTTTTCGATTAGACCTATGTGGTTGTTTTAACTGCTACATTCCAATCCAAATCCAACAACATGGCTATCTCAACTCAAATATAATGTTAACCCGCGCCCGTGCAGCGTCCGATCAGTGCGTGACCGTGGCGGGGGGTGTTGAGTTGAGTTGAAATATATTTATTCAATAAACACACACACGTTACAGTTGCATATTAACTGTCCATCGGTGCAAAAGCGGAAACCGCTTAAATCTCGATACCTCTCGACATCCAAAACAAATACAAATGCAGCCCGAATCGGATCTCGCCACGCACCACATGCGACGCCCCGCAGCAACAGCAACAACAGGTGTACGACCCCCCCCCCCCCCCCCCCCCCTATCGTTTCGCCCCTAATTGGGCTAGAGCTTCGATTAAAAACGAGCGTGTTGCTTGTCACGAAAGGAAGCCATTGATATCCGATTTTAAGGTCCTAGGTCGTTAGGTGACCTCTGAGGTCATGTCAATGACCCAAAATTCAACCAAATTGTAAATGCGTATAAATATAATTAAAATATAAATTCTGGGACAAGTTCTGTTCTACGCAGGCTGGTGGTGATGCAACAGGTAAGGCTGAGTCAAGGGCGGGGTCATCTTTAAAGGAAATAGTTCACCTGGAATGTTTTTTCTTCCAAACACGATTTCATTATATATATTTTTTTTTTTAATATTGTCAAAAATATAGCCATACATCGCGCCGATTCAGGACAGAAGGTCGTAAATTATTAATTTTATTAAAACTGTATACATACTCTGAGTCAGGGTCATCGCGACACGCGATGGTCACGCGAATGAAAAAAATGGCTCAGCCAATCAGATTCGAAAGTAGTCGCGTAAAGATAGACGCGGCTAAGTAGAAAGGTGCTTGCTAGCACAGTATTAGGTGCCCAACTCCAGCTGCAAGCTGATTGGCTGATTGTATAGCCTCTGCCCAGGCTATCGTAAGCACCGCATTCTTTCGTAAGCACCGCATTCCTTCGCCAAAAAATAAAATATTTTCGGCTGGAGTCTTTTCAGTCAAGAAAACTTGCAGATAGGAGTTTCCCAACACGGGCTACAAAACTGCTACCTCAGTTCAAAGCCCCATGTTGAAGGTGAACTATTTCCTTTAATTCTGGCTCATTTTCAACATTTTGCGTTTTGCGTTCGTGTTCGTGACAGTCGTGCCACGTCTTGCACCTCTGCCCATCAGCCTAAATTGAAATGCAGTGTAAAGCACCTTGGCCTTATTAGATAAGTGTGCGAGACTTCACAGCTGTGGCCATTGGCTGCTAACCTAATGAAATGCAGCATTTACATTATCGGTGAACCATATTAATGCAGAGTATAGTTTAAATAATCCAATGATTGAGACACATTCATCATTCCTAAAATCAAGATAAGTCATCCAAGTTATCTGAAATTGACGATAAATAATTTAATCACTAATTGCAAGGGTCTCAAGCTAAGTATCTTTAATTAATTTCGTAAAGCAACGTCCATTGCTACATTCACCAGCTTTCATATCCTATTTTGATTTTGGTTCTGAGTTCGTTGGCATATTCCTGGAGTTCATGTTGCCGCCGAGACAGATACCTAACGGCATATACACAGATAAACAATTTGACTAGGTTACTATGGTAACCCATTAGTTCCAACTCTTACCAGGGGGGTTGGTTACCACCTGGTGACGCATACCACCCATGTTACCAGTACCTTACCATAGTAGGCTAGTGAAGCTTACTAACAGGTTACCATAGTTGTACTACCTACCCTAGTAACCCTTACTACGGTCATACCACCTACCCTAATCAGTGTTACCAACCCCTTACCAACCCCCTAGTAACCCTTACCACGGTCATACCACCTACCCTACTCAGTGTTACCAACCCCCTAGTAACCCTTACCACGGTCATACCACCTACCCTACTCAGTGTTACCAACCCCTTACCAACCCCTAGTAACCTGTGCCACGGTCATACCACCAAACAACACCACTCAGTGCTACCAACCCCTTACCAACCATGTTGCAATGAGAAATGACAAAACGTAGTCGCTCAATCTGGAAGTATATTTTCAACGTTCACCTTTCACGTACACACGATATATTGAATGATAACTCGTTGCTCAAGACACAGCCGTACAGGCGCTGACCTCAACTTATTGTGGGCGCCTTATCAGCACGACTGTCTTCTAAATGGGCTATGCCCATCGGGACAATTATTGTTTGCTCGACAATTAAGTTGTAGCTCTTCTCAACTTGTCTCGGGAAAGAGTGACGTGGTGCACCGCGGACTTCATCTTGCGATTCCCTTTCCCCAAGATCCTCAGAGGACTCATCAGCGCAGCTTCTGCAAGCACAAACAAATCGTTCCAGGTAACACCACAGCTGAAAGCGTCTTGTTTTTTTTACACGGTTGATTGTACCTTATGATGCTTTAAATTATGCTTTGAATTCACATGTATAAATAATTCATCGTCCCTTCACGTACGTTCGCTTAGAGCTTTAAATTGTTTTGTTTCCTCAGTATGGTATAGGTTATAGGTACTTACCCAGGGGCGTAGGAACTATGTTCAAGTTGGGGGGGGGGGGGGGGGCAGGAGGCATTCTGAAGTCGATTATTTCCATGCAACGCCCATAGGCGTAATGTTACAATCCAAAATGTTGGGGGGGGGGGGGGCGGCTGCCCCTGCCCCCTGTTCCTACGCCTATGTACTTACCCATTCTTATTCCCAACACCTGCCTTCAGCCGCAGCGACAACCGACACGGTGACCAATGTTTCACAAGTTACAACACAACTTCACCTTTTCACCAACGCTTCACTTCCCATCCACCCCTTTTAACACCGCATCTGCGCCGAGCACGATAAACAGCACCGCACACCGCCGCCGTCCGCCGCCACTGACGGACGGCTTCGTGAGAACCGTTGCACGCGCTTGAAGCGCCCGCAGGTATACATAGCAACGCAACGACCAGGGCACCTGGTCATCTATTAGTAACCCTTACGACCCACATCCAATGTGCTCCTTTAGTATTGCTATAGTAACTGCTACCACCCCATATACGTAGTCACTGTTACTAAGGCCTTACCAGGGGTCCTAGTAGTCACTGACACTAAGGTGCTACCAGGGGTGCGGCTTGGCATGGTAACTGACACTAGAGTCTTACCAGGGGTCTAGTAACTGAAACTAAGGTGTTACCATGGTGCCACTTGGCAGGACCCTGGTATTGACCTGGTCAGACCTTGGTAACTGGCGGGGGTTGGTAGACCCCTGGTAACTATTTCTCTCAGTATAACATGTTCTGTTCATCTAGCGCCTGTTCTCTCACTTCAGATCGTGTTTCCAGTTACGGCTTTCGTCATCATCTACAGCTTGCGTCAGCCGCGTCGAAAACACCACAGAAACCACGCCTGCTCTTGTTGGTCAGAGGTCGCGCGAACGCCTTTGAACTGTCGTCTGATTGCGTACATCATCGGGGCATCAGGGCTCAGCCCGTCTAGTCGCATACATTGGGGACATCATAACTCAGCCATCTAGGTCATGTACGGATCCAGGGGGTGGCCGCAGCGGTCGCGGCCACCCCCGCCTGAAGGGCGCCCGCCCCACTGGCGGCCCGGCGATGGACAGCCCGTGAGCATGCAGCGTCCCTATGGACCGCTTGGACGCCCTGTTGAAAGTAACTTACCGAGTATCAAGTCATACAGGTCATGACTAGAGTTGCAAATTTCAGGACCACGGAGCCGGCGCTGGGCCCAAATTCAGGCCCGGCGTGCCTGCAGCTGTGTCTGAACTCAGGCTTGCCGGTCTCATGCCGGGCTCAGCACAAGTTATCAATTAAAAAAAACAACTAAATAAATAAAAATAAATATTGGCAGAAGTCAAAACATACATGCCTAAAGATCATGATAAATTGGGAAGAAAACAAATATACAACAGTAAAACACCATTATAACAAATAACAATGTTACGGCTTACAAATTAAAAGTGATAACTAGTACAACCTAGTAAGGAGTGGACACACCAGTGAAACTTAATAAATCAAACTACAGGGTCAATTCATGATCAATTCATCACCTCAGTAACTGCTGCAGTGTGAGATGCGAGGGCAGTCAAACAGAAACAACTACCCCAAATCATATTCCACTGTCATCTCTAGTAACTAGGTGGGGTGTGGAAGAGCATACAATTTTATATTTAGTCATCCCATTGCTCCAGGTCACCCCAAAATATTTGTATAACAAATAACAAGTACCTACGGAACAAAACCACCTACCTATATGATAATAATTATTGTTAATACTATTGTAAATACATATTACTGAGAATATTTATTGATACACATTTACTATTTAGTTCCACATGAGAAAGGACATATTCAAGTCATATCATTGGTAGTATAATTTATATATGGCCTTGCATAATTCCACGTGACACCCTCCCCAACAACACTTTCCAAACCCAAATCCAACCATACGTTCCAAACAAATGTGTTTTGATGCGTCACATTTGTGACGAATTCGCCAGGCCTGGGCCGTAAAAGAATCACGTGTGTCAATTCAGCAGCAGATCGATATTCGCGAATGTGTCACTTTGACAGATATTCACAACTTCACACCTCAGAATCGCGACGCCTCAGAATTGCGTGAAGACAATTGTTCATGTTCGTATTCGAAAATAATCTGTAATATCAAATCCTAACCCTTGGGGCCAGTTCAAGTTTAAATATATAAAAAATACATCAGCCGACATCCTCAATATGCTGGACATTTTCATTTTGGTGATTTTAAGTCATTTATGGTGATAAAGTTAGTCATTTCGGTGACGGGATTAATTGTGTGCGCCGTTTTGAGCTCAACGATTCCCAATTGTCAAATACTTCAGCCGCCATTAGGCGCAGCCAGGGGGTGTACTCCGCTCCTTCAACATTGGCAAAAAGTGTGACAACCGCGAGCAGCTTCCAGCATCTTGCCCGTGTTTATCGGATCTGCTCATAAACTGTATTTGGCTATCAGCTAGTATTGACCAATCAGTCTTGAGCAAGCTCGACGGTGATTGGTCAGGTTGTGATGATGTGAGGCGGGGGAGAATCATTTGTTTACATTTCAACGGGTTCGCCATATTGGTTCGCTGGCAATGTACGGGCGTGTGTGCGTGTGCATTTTTAAGCATTTACTTATTTTTATGAAGCGTAAGACAATATATAAAGGTGTATATGAAAGTCGATATAATAATTGTATCTTTCAACATAGCAGTATTTTCCCAGAACACCTCATAAGCTAAAAATTTACACCAAAATATGTGCGTTCTTTAGCTGAGGACATCTGCGAAAATTGTCGACATAAGAGGCTGTAGGAGTAGGTAAGCTATATTTTTTTTTGCAAGGACGTAAACCCATAGATTGTGTCACCTTATATATAAACAGACTAGAAAATCCATACCAATGTAACTGATATCGGTATTACTTAGGTTTTGAGACACCATTATGAGTAGTACCAGTGGCGGAGGATCGTATTTTCGGATGGTGGGCAAAGAAACCCAGAGGGTCCCCTCGGCAAAAGGGCTCCTCCCATGGCCAAAGGCCACCCCCCCCCCCTCCCCCCAAAAAAAATACGCGAAATGGTATCTCCTCGGATTTAGGCCACTATATTTTGCAGGGCCTCTAAATGGTCGCAAAAAGAACGTCGGACAGGCCAATGTTGAAGTCTCGCCTTCTGAGGGCCCCTCATGGCCTACCGAGGGTCCCCTACAGGCCGACTGAGGGCCTTCTGTCGGCCTTAGAAGGCCCATCAGGCTGACTGGGGGCACATCGAGGCCCTGCCATTTTTTTGGTCAAAAGGAAAAATCGAGCCAACTTCTTGGAGTATGGATTTTCTAGTCTCTTACAAATTTATGGAAGAGGCAAAATCATATGTTACCCTCCCCCCCCCCCCCCCAACTTCTTGAGTGGGCGGGCAGCTGCCTCCTCTACCCCCCCCCCCCCCTATCCGCCGCCACTGAGTAGTACCTAATGCTACTGGTCCTGTGCTATGGGTAGCTTGCACTAATGAGCACAAATTGCCAAGTGTCTAGTAATGACTATACAATATATGATAATAATATGACTTATGAGTTACAGGACATAGCAACTAGCAAGGATGCCTTTTTGCCACGTCGGGGGTGCAGCAACGACTGACATGCCAAAAAGTTGATCAAGATCACGATTCAGATCCTATACCATTTCATAAATTTCCCGAATATTCACCTACAAGAAAAGTCTAGGGGCGCTAGGGAGCCCCAATCCACCCCCCCCCCCCCTCCCTGAACCCGGGTCGCGCCCATGTCGCGCCCACCAAGTGCGCGTAGGGCGCAACTTTTTGTATGTGGCGCCCCCGCCCCCCCCCCCCCCCCCCTGACCGAAATATTGGATCCGCGCCTGTACTATGTCACGAGAAGGAATAGCAATGCCAAACAAATACAATATATTCGATGAGGTTTATGTCTCCATAGGCAATTCATTGCAATACATTCACATTTTCCACGCCGTGTAATGGCATCAAAGATACACTTATCATCATTTCGAGCGGCGGTCGGCCGGGGCGGCCGTACCTAATCGTTGAACTTTGCGCAGATATAACATCAAATATTAGTCTGATTGCATTGTTTTCAGCGGCATTTGGCAGAG